>UXGD01000122.1:0-93170 GCA_900474315.1 Torymus auratus
ATACATATAGAAAGCTTGATATTTTCATATATTTAAAAAAGATGTTCGTTAACTGGCGACTGTTCGGATATCGGTGAAGTCACCCAACATTTTAAACAATTTCTTTTTTATAATGATTTATATAATTTGATGTGTAAGCTTGGTTACCATCTCAACTCAATACAACCACCATCCATAAGTACTACACATACCCTTAATCTCCTCGCACAGCAGCGAATTTCCTAATTCCCTCGCATCTCTAATTAATTCGCTCACTCACTCTCGCGTCGAGCCCTCACCGTACGTTCCTCCAATTAACCCTTTTCTGCACACTACTCCCTCGTATCCCCGCGGACGCAGCTATACACTCTGCCCCTTTTCGCCCGGAAATTGGCCTTGTTACTCGTTTCACAGCCCGCTGTTTTTTTTCCGGGTGACAAATTGACTCGCGGCTGCCACCGCAATTAATGATAATATAGGTGTGTATTGGGTGAGTTAATGGAGTGAAAAATATAGAGTTTAGCGGCGTATATATAGGTGAAAGTTACGTTGATTACGTGTTTTTGTAATAACAATCCAGCTACTATAACCCGCAACGTTAAAAAAAAAAAAAAAACATTCACACGTATAACCGGCGCGTGAATTTCGCGCTCTCGAAAACGAGAGTCGCGCTAACGACATACAACAGCGCCGAAGCTCATGTGTATAGGGAGAGAGGTGCGGTCTCCTGCTATACACACAGTGACAAATGAACGCGGGGAACCGGAGCCAAGCGGCAGCCTCGTTTCGCAGGTATAAATAAGGTGCGGAGTTATGATTACCGCCGTGTGTGAAAAACCGCTGCGAGCGAGTTAACAACAACGGATCTATATTTCTTTTGTTTATATATAAAAATTAAACCGTGTAACATCCAAAATTCACCTACCGCGTCGATTAAAAACCTCCCCGGCGTGTGTTACCTAACACATGCCACGCTGATGATTAAACCGTTACACCACTTCGCACGCGATTACACAACACCCCCGATCCTAATCACCGGCTGCACAAAGCTACGTGTATATATCACGCGGATCGATCATCCTACTCTCTCGCGTGCTAATAGTTTCCGCGGGCGATGCAATCAACGCGCGCGCACCGTCCTCTCTCTCTCACTCGCTTAATTAAACGCGGAAGCCGTGCGGATGGGCGCCGGGTGATTTTACAGCGAGTCGTAAATAGAGCGCGGCGATGGGATTTTTCGGGGTTAGTGCAGTGATCGTGTGACGAGAAAAAAAAAACACGGTAAATCGTCGTTTTTGTATTATAACGTTTTATATTTAGACGCATATATGTGTCATTTTTCATAGCTATACTGGGAGGATTATAATAGTCATTTTTTGTCGAGAGAGAGAGAAGTCTTACTTAGAGTCGAGGATTATATACGCTGCGCGCGGGGCCAATTAACGGAAGCAGACTAATATACTTTATATATACACGAGGAAGTTATCTCTCTCGTTCCGGCGCTAGAGCACTTAAGGAAATCAGACATGTCCGAGCGCGTTACTTTTACGACATCACCGGCGTTGCTTCGTGCGAGGAAGTTTGTGCGCGGAGTATAGGGCTTTTAAGGAATAGGATAGCTAGCGAAGGGGAAGAATACTTAGAAGAGAGAGAGAAAGTGGTACTGGAAAAGTTTTCGATGCGAATAACTGCGTCATTCGCGGTATGTTTTTTGGAGGTATATATAATTGTAGGCGGTTATGTCATTAATACACATCAATGTACGGTATATCCTGCATAATTTACGTAACAATCCATTCCCAATCGTTCTATATACGCGCTTTCTCCAATCAGCACGTTCCCCAATTAAACCTTCAACCATTTAACTATACTGCTGTATCCCACACATTGTTTAACCTATTATTATACAAACTCGCGCGAAACGTGCCGCAGCTCCCAAAAAATTTTCGCGCTCTCCCAAAATACACGCGCCACCGTAATTGCGGCCGGCAATTCGAACGGGAACGGCGCGCGCTCTTGAAAGCCAATTTTAGCCCTTCGCAGGGTCAGCTATACGCCGCGCCGGGAATAGGCCACGTGTGTGTATACGTGAGAAGGAGTAAGTAGTAGCTTTACGACGACGCGGCGCGCGAGTATTTATGTGAGGAGTTTTCGGCTGGTACGTACGTACGGGGCGATGCGGTTTGTTGGAACTGAGAGTGTGGGCGAAAATAGAGCGGTGCAGTTGAGGGTGAGTTTCTCACTTTTTCTTTTGGGTGGAGGTGGAGTGGCGATGGAGTTAACTATAGGTTTGGTGATAGAAGATAAGCGGTGGTAAAGAATGGTGACGTATTTTCTAAACACGAACAATTTTCTTATATAATAATATAATAAACTAAAGCTCGCGCGAAATCAGAATTAAAATCCCATAACCTCTACACCACTTATACCATTTCAATTCCCAGCTCCCCCATTACACCAGCCACACTCCTTTGAAAAAAGCAAGAGCTAATTACCATAGATATAACCGCACTCGCGTGTGTTTTAAATGGCGCGATAAGCTTCCGCGCGTGCGCTGCGCATTATATATATACATGTTGTACATACGGGCCGACACTGACATTGAGCAGAGAGACCGAGGGAGAGAGAAAAAACAGCAGAGTGTAGCGGATAGAGACGCGCGCGCGCACTACACACTCGTCTAGACGGGCGATTAGCCTCGAGTGGTGCTGCTGCAACGTGGCGGCGGCTCTTTTTACGCCCCAAGTGCGAGCGTGCGTTGACTCCTGTGTGTATGTATATATGTGGGTTGGGAAATTAATGAAGAACGGGGTGGTAGATTAATTGGCGTTTGTGTATCTGTATAAAGCAAGTGTGGCTTTCGGGGTAAGTGGCGAAATCGTCTCTTTGATTTTCCTTTTACAGGTGCCACAGTGTTTTTTAAATGCATTGAAAATATTTCTACGTTGAGAACACAATAATACAGCGTATACATAAACTTTTCAAAAACTACAAAATTGTACATGTTATTACATCATTCAACGTGTATCCGGCCTAATCTCTCTTCCTCCGTATATCCATACATACTTTGTCGGACCATTCAGCGTTCCTTTTTTTTCCCAGCAAAAAAAAAGCGAAAGGACCTCACAGACACACAATTGTCGAAACACGTCGCGTCCGGATGCTCCGCCGGCTTCCTGACGCGCGGTCAGCGCTTTTTTCCCACCTCGATTCTCCTCTCACACAGCCCGCTATGTCCTTTGTTGCCCGTGTATATATACCGGAAACCGTCGGCGCGTCGGTTGTTACCGGCTATTACCGTGTATAACCGACTCGATTTCGCAAAGTCGAAGTTGAAGATATTTATAAGTTTTATTATATAGGTTGTAAATAATGAAAATGTGTGTATAGGTGTGCACGTTATCACGCGGCGTGCAATAAATTACGCGCCCTATCGGTATATTATTGATTCGTTGCGCGTCTTATCGCTTCAAATGTCTACCCAAATATACTATAAAAAAAGCTCCAGTACAAACGCCGCGTTTCCTCTCTATCAATGAACAAATAACGCACGATAAGAACCATATACGCGCGCGATGTCAACGACATTTCCCGTACCTACACACACACTGCGCCTAATTTTTTTAACGCTCGCGCGCGAATTTTTGGCCCGCGATCACGGCGCCTGGAGCTAAGCCAATCGCGCGATAATCCTGCGTCCCCCCCGTTACTTCCGTTGAAGACGAATCGCGCGCGCTCGAAACACTGCGTGCGAAAAATGTAGGAGAGTATAAAGGAGAGGGAGTGTCGTTAATCTTTGCCGGCTCTCGCGTTTTCCCGATAAGCGCCGGTGATTTGGAAGCTATAGTTGCATGGACGAGTTGAGAGCTTTTTCAAGTTCCGTGAGGAAAGAGAAGGTTGATATTGGATCGATGATTATTTACGCGGGAATTTGTCGTTAGTTTTTAGAAGGAATTGCATACTTTGGGTTGCTTTTTTAGTGGAAAGTTTTGTGAATAGTAAATGTTATTATGATTGATTATATATGGTTTCAAGCTACCCGGTAACAATTCGTACGAACCGAAAGACGTATAGCTGAAACTGGTTTAATCACCACTTCGTGCCTATACGCACAGCATACGAAAAATAGCCACTTCAATCCCCATAAACCATCGTAAAAGAAATCTAGAACGCAAACATTCGCAGCGCTCGGTTTATTAGATTATTCCCGTCGCGATGTCGCTCGAAAACACCAATCACGGTAATTCTCTCACGCCTCGAAAACACCGCCACTCACTAAGCACTATATAGTCGCCTAACGAGTCTATACTTATATATTCAGCGAACAGCGCGGGTGTATATATATATGTTTAATTGGCAATAATATGAGAAAGAAGAAGAAGTCGTTAAAAGCGATTCTCTTACGACTTTTAAATTACTTCGACGACGACGACTCGCGTGTTTTCGAGTGTAAGAGGGTTGCGCGTTGCCAAAGCTCGCGCGCGTGCAGCGCTGGGCAATTGCGCGTAATAACGCTCCTCCTGGTGGTGTATATACTGTAGGTGGTTCGTGCAGAGGTAGGTGTACTTTTTTGGCAGCGTAATATGGGATAATTTTTTTGTTTACGGTGTATACGTGCGGAGTTGGTAAGAAATGGGTGTAGAGGGATTTTGTCGAGAACAAAACCCAGTAACTATGTAAAAGGTATACATTTTTTTTCTGATTATTATTTTTTTATATAAAATTGTAAATTTAGACGTTTCGATGGAGTTTAGAAGATAGATGAACATTCACAGAGAAAAGAATGTTAATGAATTTTTTCATATCCAAACGTTCGTTCGTTAACGTAATAAAGATTTTCTTATCTCGGTGTTCTTACGATGAAATTCAAACCATCATACCGCCGTTAAACATAGATCAAAACATCGAATCTTTGAAACACGAGACATCTTCCACTAAACCAAAAAATATACATACACTCGATCTCCGAATACTTACACACCTATACTCGGCAAGTTCAATGGCACGCGTCCACATAGCCTCTCTGATTTACAACCCCGGCCTAGACGTATAAACAAAACGCGGCTCTCGCACTACCGATGCGTCACCATTATACCCCCCCACACACATCTCTATCCTCGTCCCAACATAAATTGGCCAGAGCCAGGACGGAATTTAAAGCCGTTGCTGCTGCGGCGAAACAAAATCAAGAAAAACCTTTTGCCGCGGCAATTTTCGCGAGAGAGAGAGCTCTGGAGCCGGTCCAATATGCCGCTACCGCCGTTGCGCAATCTTCGCCGTTATATGCCGCGACGGTGCGCCCCCGTAATTTGCATTAACAAGCGGTGCTGCGTTTCTTCGGATATATGTATATAAGTACGAGGGAGGGAGAAGAAGCGCGCACGCGTGCATGCATAATCGTGACGGGATTTCGCGAGTTTATATATATATGCTGGATGTAGGTATATGACAGATGAGTACGCGTGGAGAGTAATTTTTTTGAAAGAAGGGATTTCGAGTGATGTAGTGATAAATTTTTAATATATAGTTTTATGTGTACCCGTATGACATAAAGAAATTTGTAGTGCAAAGATAAACAACCTCGCTGATTTTACTTTGCTTAATAACCGATAATGCGCCGAAAAATTATTTCCATAAAGTTTAAACGCCAAGCGCACGCGCGCTTACGTTTTATTAGGTTGTTTTCCAGTATTACTGTTAGCCGCGCGCGTATATACATGCGAAATTGCGCCAGAGGAACCGTTAAAATTGCGCGCATATTTGTCTTTCTTACCCATTAAGCGAGCCTTTATTGTCCGCGACCTGTATACGCTCTTATGACGATAAGAGAAAAAAAAGAATGCTGTTATCGCGATAATTCCTCGTCGTATAAAGCGCATACATGATAAAGTTATTCGAAGCGATCGTCTAAGGCGAAAGAGTTATACAGTGGACGGTTCAATCCGCTTCGATCTCTCGGCGAATTTACGGCGAGGCTACGCGTGATAAACAACCCGCGCGCGTGTGTCTTCTTATATACTTATATTATATACGTGTATAGTGTAACTCAAGCGTCGGTCGTAAAAATTGTCTTTATTAAACGCGCGCTGGCAACCTGTTCCGCCGTAAAAATTGCGCGGGAAATTGGGAATTTCGGGTGTAGTTTTTTTTATCTAGAGTTTTTTAAGTGTGTAGGTGTGTATAGAAGGATCGATTTTCAGTAGCTTTAAAGTCGGTCGTCGGTGTATATTTAAAACTTTATGGGGTTTAAAGTACACACTGCAGTATTATATATTTATTACGGTTTAATCTTGAAATCTTTATATAATATCGTACACAAGGTGTGCTTTAGGTTATGTTCGACTAATCTCCCATCTTATTACACCCCACGTCCCCAAGTGTATTATATACTTTATTACCCGATCGTTATTTATTTTGCCGAAAACTTTTATCATCGTCGCCATTTTCATTACCCATAATAATACGAGACTTTCTCCTCACAGTCGCAACGCTTTTCCCACCGACTTTTCCCCCTCATTAAAAAGAAAGAATCGCGACTGTCGAACATATCCTCTTCTCTCTCTCTTGACCGTAAATCATCATCGTCGTATAGTCCCGCGGTTATACACAAAACCGCATCGCAGGAAGCGTTTTATGGCCGCCGCCACGTTGGCTCGCTCGCGATTGCAATTCGATTTCTTCGACGCGAGCTTTTACGATTATGTTGGCTTTTCAGTCCTACCACCGCGTGGGACCGCCTCTCTCCAAGAAAAATCATCACGCGTACTTCAACGAAATAATAATAATGTAATAACAGGGTTCCCAAATTACGCGTCGAAAGGAGGGAGAGAGAGAAAAAAAAGAGCTACATTCCGAAGGGCACACCTTCTTCTTCTTCGGCCGCCTACGGGCGCGCCAATGGGAAACTGGTTCGCCCACCGCGTGTATATAGTGACTCGCGCGAAGGGCTCTTTGTATGTGCATCCTTCATTCACAACGACTCGCGAATGTACTACACCCCCGCGGTCGTTCAGACGTATGGATATATATATTTTTTGAATTGGAAGTTTTTGTGTGTAGGAAAATAACGATGAGGCTTGTATTATTCACGTAATAAACTGCCTTTTCTTATATACTACGGGATTTTAATGAAACTTTGGTACGTGGTCGTAGAAGGATTATAGATTTTTACATATAATAATGAGCGCCCGACACGTTTCTATATTAGAAAGTCAGAATTCGAGGAAAACACTTTTTCAAGACGCTTATACACACAGTCGACTCGCGTAATCCGATTTAATCCCTTTTTATCATCATCCATATATATATATATATATACATATCCGACAGGTAATTTCACTCCGATAACGAGGATTAACTTACGCCGCATATAAAGTAAACATCAGAGAGACGTACGAGCGAGTATTAAAACATTATTACCTCCGAAAATAAACACACATCACACATCACCTTCACACTTTTTCCCGCTGTGTGTGAAACTATACGCGAGACTGTGAACCATAGAGTAAGAGAGAGAGAGAGAGCGGAAAAGCTAAACTAAGTACTTACTTATAAGCGCGAAGTTTCACGAGGTAGGTTGTTAATAAGGAAAACGCGAGCGCGCTCCGTGTTATACATCTACGCTGCGCGATTAGCGTGTACAGTAGATGAGGTGTGATATATTATACAAGGTTACGCTACTGCGGAGATTTTTCTTACACGCGAATTGGTGTAGTGTTTCATATAGGCGCGGGGTAGGTATAGAGATATCCATGCCGTCGTACAACTTAATCATATAATATCTCGTTGTCTCTATATAACGTTATAATACTTCGCTCTGGACTTACGACACACCTATAGGCGTTATCACTTACTCGCTTATCATCCTCGTACAATATTAAATAAACGTATATCTCTTCCACTACATCTCCGTAAAAAAATCCCGCCGGTCTACCTTGGCCGGTAAAAGTATCGAGTTTCGCGTGATTTACTCAGCTACGCCGCCCTCGCACACCGGATCGAAATGCTCCACGACGAAAGGATTAGGTTCCAAGGGCTTCTCCCTCTCTCTCTCTCTCGCATTCTATATGTCTACACATCTTATCGATGGAATGTGAAAACTTTGCCGTGACCGTGGACAATGCGGAGGCGTTGACGTCTATGCACCTGCATAATAATCCAGAACATCACGGTGTATATCCGCGAGTTATGACCGGACCTCGATTAAGCTCGCCGTGTAGGAGATGCTACTGCTTGGGGGTCGATGAACCCGAGGTCATCGGTCACACATGGCGCGCGCTCGTTGCAGCGGTAGCCGTGTGTACGAGAGAGAGGAGAGGGATTCCCTTATTCGGAGCTCTTCTCTAGCACTCGTGTGCTGTGTGTCTGGAATTTATCACTATGAGGATAGGTACCGGCCGATCGAGATTTTATTATTTACGTGTAGAGCCAAGGTCGATGTCGGTACATGTGGGTATTGTATGGGGAGGAGTAGCATCACGGTGGTCTGTAAAGGAAGAGAATGAGATGTTGAGGATCCGCCGCGGGAGTTTTCCTGTGTGATATGTAAGCACGGTTATATATTCCGCGAGGGAAAGTGTGCGTTCTGATTGCTGGTCGTCGGTTTGACTTTCGCAGACGTTTAGAGTGTGTGTGTGTGTGTGTATAAGAGGAAAAGTGGGTGCAGGGATTCGATTTGCGGTAGGTAAGAGAGTTACGGGAGATAAGTTTTTATAAGTTTAAAATTTTTCTAGGAAAACGCGAAAGAAATAACTAATATGATGCGAATATTATGAGATAGTTAATTCAATTTTGACGAAAATAATTAATTAAATTTTCGCTTACTAAAATTCACATTTGCTTTTGTCAAAATAGCACAATAAAGACCCAACGTCAAATCTAACACACAGAAAAAAATGAACTCGACTTCTAAAAAACCGCTGCGCGCAACTTTATTACTCCGCAACGTCATCATCATATCCACAGGCAAATAAAAAAAAAGTACGTACCCTCCATACACATCCTAAAAATTCCCAAACCCAACGTCCCTCTTCGCCCCTCATACAAGCACGAATGACTCCACGGGGTTGCGCCTCTCGAAACCTTCCACTCTCTCTCTTCTTACGCCACTACACATTCACGAGAGCGGTACACACTTCCGCTCGTTCCACTCTCACGACGATTTGAATTTCGATCAGCCGCGGTATATACACCGCCTCGGGCGCTTTAATTCCGGGACGTTAATTTTATCGTCGCGTAGGTATATAACACGCGGTGTGCTCTCGATTTATCATCTATAGCTTTCTACGAAGAGGAAGGAAAAATGTATATACATACTCTCCGAGTATTACAATCATACGCGAAATTTCACTCGGCCGAGAGTAGGTACAGTAATCGGGTCCCCTTCGCGTCTCCCAAATCACAGCTTCATCACGGCGCCCCTAAAGTCACCTCCCAACCGATAAATAATAATCACATACAACCACGCGCGTGCGTAACCGGAGGATATATAGAGAGAAATCGAATGGTAACAGCGCGCTGCCGCCCGTCGAGCGAATAGGGCGAGGTTATATACCGGGGAAGTGTGTGTAATTAATGAACGGCCCTCGAGCTAGCAGCAGCGACCCTCTCAACCCCCTTTTTTCCCTGTGTGTACGTTCGAGTGCCTATCTGCGATGCGAGTACGCGCGGCTTTTTGGTATATAAACGAATCGGTCACGCGCGGGGTATGTTGTCGTTGGGGATTGTAGATGAGCGGTGAGGCTTTTTCATTCGGTCGCGGTAAGGTTTTCGGATGGGACACGAGGTGGTCGAGTATAATTGTAAGGTAATTGTTCAATAATAAACCGAGTAAAAACGATTTCTACAGATTTATTACAGTTACCATATTTATATAAACAAACTAGAAATCCCGTCAATTTATAAAGCTTCAGAGTTACTTACACACAACATATCCCAACCTAGCCCAGTAAATTTGAAAATTCTCTCTCACACACACACCGTATAAAATCGTTCACTATACACACACAGCCATTCATGCCCGAAAAATAATCCGCAACACAACCCCTGCGCTCTCGCAGCTGATCGTGCGCGGAGGCTTGAATTTCCGGACCCCGGGCGCTGCAGCCGAGAGATCGGATTAAAACGAGCAAGCGAGCGAGATAAGAGGAGAGGGGGGCCGAATAAAACCGGGCCGGCAGATGCGGCCGGAGCAGGTCTCGAGGATGCGCGCTAAGTTTTTTTTTTCGGAGACCCTCGAAAAGCAGCACTTTTGTTTACGTCCGGGGAGAGAGAGAGAGAGTAGGAACGTGTTTTCGAGGTTGCATTCATTGTTGCAGTTTATATTGCGGAACGATTGTCGGCTGTTTTTCGGGGGATGATATGGTCGTGGCGGTTGGGGAGGGGTTTTTTAAATTGGAGGGTAGAATGTGTAGTGGTGCTGGAGTAGGTTGTATAAGCGAGCTGAAGGAACCTGAGGTTTATAGTAGATGCAGAGAAATAGTGTATAGTAAAAATTACTATTTTTGATAAGTGCACAAAATTATTATAATTTTTTATAGAAAAAAATTGCTATTAAAAAATAATACTATATAAATTGTAGTAATCTTTATGAAGATATAAATCTGTAAAATAGTAATTTTTACTAAAAAATTTTTCTCCGTGCTTATAAGGATTACAAAAATCGGATGTAAAGGAAAAATGCGTCTATAATTCGAAGGCCACTTCACAGTCAACCTGTATCCGTTATTCCGAACGATTCGGGCATCTATTAAGCATCAAAAAAACCATTAACGACATTATAATGATAGTATAACGATCCGAGAATAAAAAGCCACACCGCAATATATATAAGTCATTTCCGTGAGAATACGCGCGGCAGCTACGGCAAGTGTCGTAAAGTTAGACACAACGCGGGGCAAATTAACTCGTTGTTACGGCGCATTGTTTCGGAGGAAAAATAATACTACTATAACCAGCCACTCAATACAGACCGCGCGGGCTGTAAAAAGAATTAGTCGTGTATAACGCGCCTTCGCTGACAGAAGCGTAAACTCAATTAACACCACGGAGACAATAATAATTACCTACCGGTGTAGTATAGGATATAGATAGCTATCCTTGGAGGTCGAGAATATAACACATTCTCTCTGCAAAGATCTTTCTAAATACTCGATAATTCTCTCATACACAAAACCTTAATCAAACATATACCTACTCGCAAGTATATAATATAAAAAAAAAGCGATCCCTTCTCCACAAACCACTCACACGCATACATACACACCTCTCGCACTTTCTCCTCCTCGCGCAGTACGCTCAACCCAGTTACTCTGCGGGCAGGAAAACCGTCCCTTATAAGGCGCGTCGCTGCTGCTGCGATTTTTTTCCCCTCACGGTGTATATGAGAGAGAACCGTGGTGCGCAGTTACGCAACGCGCGGTATGTATATGTACGGTTATGGTAATGGCTGCCGGAACCGTTTGCCGAATTAACGCTGTTGTTGTTGGCGCGGTTCTTTTTTAGGCGTATAAGATGTTGTAAATAAGGGGGGAATGGGGTGGTGATGAGGAGGTGGAGTTTTATCGGTTTATAACTGTGAAGTTCGGTGGGGGGTTGGGTGTGGACAGATATTATATCGGTGCGGAGGTGATGGGGAATTCGGGTTGGGATTGATCGAGTGATTGAATGATGTGGTAATTGTTGGGCGTTTTTTATTACATTATTCTGAATTATATTAGTGAAAGCTTTCGTTAAGTAACAAATATGTATTATGGCTTTATGTCGGTTGGATTTTATATCCTTTTTTCCAAAAATTTATTATACACGAGTTTTTTTATAGACTGTCGCAAAAGCCACTTTTCGAGCTTTAGAAAAATTCAAGACTCTATAAACCTAATCGTACATCAATTTTCCTTAAACTTTCCAGCATCCTCTATAATACAACATCCAAACCAACTAACCCCAAGCCACAGCTCAGCAGCAGCTCTAAACTTCGCACCTCGCACATCTGCGGCGGTCCAATATACATTATATTCCCCCGATCGAGCGCCATTCCAATCCATCCCGCGCGTCGTCGTCTCTCGCTCCTTATAATTAGAATCGAGGCCGCGCGTATATACCGCCTGATGGTATTCAGAGCGAATTTTCAATTAAACTTCTCTCTCTCTCTCCGCGTGCGATCGAAAAAATTTTTTAATTACACGCCCCGCGACGCGATGACTTCGTCGGTCCTCAGCGCAGAAATAGAAAGGGAGAAAAAACAACGAGCGAAGGTCGTTCGTTCGTTCGTTACACCTCTCTCTGCATTTTTTTTTATGCGTGTATATATATACGCAGACGGGGAGTTCTTAAAGCACGCGAGGAGAGCGCGACTTATCCCGTGACAGGCGATAAATTACGCGATACGCGCGCGTTCACAGCGCGACAGTTTCTTTGAATAAGCGGCGGCCCTTTTACCTTCCGTATCGTATTATATTATATATTTTCGTGCGAGCAAGGCTTATACTTACTTTCGCTAAAGTTTTAGTCGTCGCTGCGTCGTATAAGTGAGAAAAATGAAGTCTGTATAGTAAAAGTGGTATAATATAATGTCGTTTTTGACGTGACAGTGATTTAATTCATCTTTGTACAGTACGAAGACGCAACTCGCTGAATAATACATTCGTAAATTTTTAAATTTGAAAAGACCGCGAGAGGAAAGAAAAACAGGATAAAAGAGACGACCTCTCCCCGTATACATCTTTGCGCAAAATACATAACCTCTCGTTATCATTACTATTCACATAATCCCGTAATCAAAACGCTCGCTCGCTCGTTGAATTACTGACCCCCGATTTCCTGCCTCTCCTCTCCTCTTTCGCAGCCAGCTTATCCGCGATAAAAAGCGTCTCTCCATACAGACACTTCCCCTTAGCAACGAAGCCTATACAACCTCATTAGGAAATTCGGCCTTACATATAAGCGGATTAGAATTAAGAAAGCCCGTGAGCTACGTGTAACTCAATCTTCGCCTTTCGGCGACGACGAGGCTGCACCAAGGGGTTGTATATACCTACAAGGAGGCGCGCGCGCTATCAATTACACACGTCTATCGACCTGAGACGATACAACGTGCGCATTGTATATGTGTTATCGAGGCTACACGCGGTTTCAATAGAGTTATGATTAAAACATGATTCTTTTTTAACGAGAAGAGGTATGTGTGTATCCGGGGGCAGCGATGGTTATCGGCGCAACTATATATCTTTTGTGAATATACGTAGTATATGGGACGGAGAAAAATAGAGCGGCGGATTAGCATACGGGTTTGAATGCCGGAGTTATAGCAAGGTTGCGTTTTATTTAAAATGTGTTGACGTGTATTATACTTCCGATAACAGACATTATTACTATACATACTGGCGATGTACGAAAATATAGATAGAGGAGCGACTTGTACGACTTACTTGGACAACTATACAAGATAAAAATCTGAGCTCTCGAACGTATAATACCCGCCGGTTCTCTCTCGCGACATTGAACCCGATCACGACCGTCGCCGCCACTTTTTCCTCTCTCTCTCTGGTATCGTGTATCCAGCACACACATGCAACCCTTTTTCCATCATCCTGATGCACGGATTTTTCCGCGCGGTAGGATTCGCGGAAGGGCTGCGCGTATAAGGTTTCGCGCGAAGCACACAGGGGATAATCGCGAGCGCGAGGGACTAGTTTTCTTTTTGTCGCCGCGGCGGTGGTGAAGGCATTTTTCCGGTATACAAGAGAGCGTAGCCTTATTGAGAGAGAGAGAGGAATGTTGGCGTGGTTTTTCTGTAGATAGGTCGTGGTTATCGGTATTAATCGGGATGCGAACGTGATGAAAATTGTGTATTGAAAAGTTTACACAAAGTGTATATATCACCTCTAAACACATTGAAACTCCCGTTTTACTTCTCAAAAAAAACGTAGCTACGTTCATTCGCCATGTACCTAACACACATGCCAACCAGGAACCAACCAACCTGCTGCCAGCGCAAACTTCCGGAATTCACTTTAGCCGAACTCTCTCTCTCTCTCGCCGATAGTTTCCGGGATGGGCAAAAAGCTAATGGCCTCCTCTCTACACGATATAGTTGGCATATAACGAAGCCCGCACGGTCAGTTCCATCGGCGCCAAATGGTACCTCTCTCCAATCGATAATCCACACTCGCAAGAGAGTCTCATAAGAATTTCATCGTCGTACGTCAAAGGCGAGAAAAACTCGCTCTGTACCAGCGCGTCGTGAACGAGTAAAAAGAAAGGCAATAATCACTCTCTTCCCACGGAGGTACTGCTTTTTCTCGTCCAAGGCTACGATGACGATGCAGTGTGTGTACGCGTTCGCAGAATGCAAGAGAGTTCAGTAGCCGAGCAAGAGCAAGGACCGAATAGGGAGAAGAAGAGACGACGGTGTCCAATTAAGCTGGGGAGGAGGACAAATCTCGTCGAATTAGCTGCTCATTGATATTGATGCGACGACGGAGCGGGCAAGGATATATAAGTGTATGTAGTTGGGTGGTGCAGGGGATATTTGGAGAGCGACCTTGGAGATCATGCGAGAGACTACGTTTGTCATGGTGAAAGAAGTGTTATAGCGAGTTGTTTGCCAATTGGAGAAGCGAAATAAAGATTTCGTTTCGTTTGTGTGTATTAAACTATAGCAGATTAACATTTGACCTTATATATATAAAACACTCCCTCATTTCATACATTTCCAAGTAACCTCTCCCTCAATCGTCTCATTTTCATCCCAAACCTCGCACCCCCTCACCATTACGTATACATATTCACAAAGGCCACGTATCTACACTTAACACTCGCGCAAAATATATCCATCCGCGTACCGAAAGCCCGATAATTAGGGCCCCCTCAAATTTCTCCCTGTCTTATACACACGCGCGTAACAGTAAACCGGGAGAAGGTTCAAAAAAGAGGAAAAAAAAACAACCGTTAATCGCCGAGCGAGTGTAAACACATCAGCGGCGCGCGCGCGTGATGGCTGCAGGCGCGCGCGTGCGGTTTCGCGTATTTTCGTTAAAATAAGTTGGCTTCGCGTGTAGGAGTAGTGTAATTGGTGTGTAACTGTGTATACGAGGTTTTTATAAGGCAGGGTGGTATGACTTTTGGTGTAGACGAGAATTAACGTTAAATGTTCCGTTTATCTTATACGTACGTCTTTTCTCTTCCATTACGCTGTCCACTTTGTTCCACCCTCATTATATATCAAATTTTTGCCGATCAATTGATCGACTCTGCGTCGCATCTGCTCTTGCACACGCGAAAAAAGCGCCGCGCAGGTCCAGCATACCAACTATCCAACTCTACGTGCCCCGCGTGTAATCACAGATCTCGTGCATTTGCGTTTCGCCCCCGCGTTTTCTTTCTCAGAGAGAGAGATAGACATCGGATTCTCTCTCTTAGAAGAGCATGAAACATATATACGCAGCCGCGCGGTTACATGGCGCAGTGTGAGATCGCAAAAAGCTGCGAGCGGTAGGAAAAAGTCAGCCGGCGCGCTTTTGATGGATGGCTTATTGCGAGGAAGAAAGAGTTTACGATGCGGAGAGGTCGAGCGATATCGCACCATATATATTGAATGATTTATATCGTTGCGGCTGATGGACACTGCGGGTGATTGGAAAGTGCGCGCGAGTACGATTTGTTAGAGTACGATGGCAAGAATGTGTATAATTAGATTTTAAGATACAGTAACCGGGAACAACAGAGAAACATAACACGTTGCCGTTGATATAATTAAACGGTATATCTTAGCCTTCGGTTCCCGCGGATATAACCGTATAATTATAAATGTTTGCAGTGCTCTTGCGCAAGTGTACCGCGCGTATTACACACGTCGCAAATATCCATCAGCCTCCGTAACTCACAGCACATACGGCCATTTAACCTTTTCAATTCCCGTCCGAGCAATTATTAGACGCGAAAGCACCGCTATAATATACTCCGCTCCAGTAAGTACTACACCATCGTTCTCTAGGAACGTTGGGAATCGCCCGGGCAGAAGTAAGTACATACGCAGCTATACATTTCAGGATAGAGAATAGTCAAGCTAAAAGTCGCACTCAATGCTCTCCGATCGATAACCTTTTAGTGTAACTAAAACACTGTCTCAAACGGTTATGCTACTCATAATACACACACGTATAGTAATCCACGTCTTGATAGCATTTAGGTATACGCAAGGTAAGTACCACGGAGTAGAGGAATTATATTCCGCGGCACGTACCAGATTCGCCCGGCCGATATACTCCCGCGCTAATAGCACACGCGTGTGTGTGTATCTTGTACAGCGGCAGTTAGCCAAACCCCAGGAGGGAGACTATCTCCAGGTTAAGGTATATACCCTTTTTCCGGACGATTTTGACGTAGTTATCGAATCGGAATAATACACATCCTTGCGTATAAGCGGAAACTTGTCGCGACGACGGTTGTAGTCTTATCGGCTCTTCGCACTCGGCAGAGCTGCTTATATACACCTACCTAAGTCAGGGTTTGCCGAGGGAGGTTGGCAGAGGGAATGTAATGCGAGGTTTGATTAGGATCGAGATGGGACACGGTGATAATTGAAAAAAAACGGTGTGTATAAAGAGAGAGAGAAAAATTATATCGGGAATCGAGGTTCGTTGTGTGTGTGTACTGTAATTTTATTATACCACGACTGTGTGTTTGTTCCGGGAAATGGAATTTTTTATTTAAAAAAACGCGACGCGGACGTATGGTAAAATTCAATATATCGTGCTGTGTATGTATAGTGTTTACTCTTGTTATAACAGCGAGAGAATTATTATTTACTTTACTTTAAAAAATTTTTTCATTTTTGCTGCAGAAAAATTTCACTTCCAAGCGTCCAGTTACCACGACTGCATGACATTATTATTATTACGGTACCTATACGCGTGAACAAAACTACGAATGATTCACTCACTCACTCCAGCCTCGTTTTTAGCACTCGCCTCAACAAAACTCCACTCCAACCTTATCTTATCCTTAGAAAATTAAATTTTCGCAACGACGACGGCGCGTGCTAATATCACAGTTTTTCCGTCACCATATATATACAGCGCTTATCGCCGGTTATCGTTAGAGCATAATTTTACGGCACCGCGGCGTTCTTTCTTCGTCGTCGCTGCCGCGTAGCGCGTTATCCTCGGTTAAGCCGTTGACGAGCGAAATAATCCCCGCCGAGAGAACGCGCGAGGACGATAACGGAGTTCACGGGAGTGCAAGTGAGTCTCGAGTTGTGTGTGTAGTTTTCACGGCGAGGTTTGGGTGGTTGTTTTTCGTGGCGATAGCGGGGGTTGAGTTATATATTGTGGAGGTTTGGTAGAGGTAAACATGTGAATTATTGACAAATATCATTTTATACGTGAATATATTTGTTGTTCATGAGTCTTTTGAAAAGAATATTATCATCACGATTGTCAAAAATTAGATTGGCCTGAAGTTTGCCACGTTGGAGAGCAACGAAATAAAAAGTAATTCATTTTATTTCAAGTTTGTACTAATTAATATTAATTTTGCCTGTGGATTTAGTATTTTTTAGTATAACATAACTTTATAATAGAGATGTTTAGATAATAGTTCCATTGGTTAATAATTTTAGGTAATTGAAAAAGATTATTTCATTGTTCTCCAATAATGCAAACTTCAAACACATGTAAAAACACACTACCTCCGCTCATTTCACATATCACAGACCACATCCATGCACTTATATGCATCATACATGACCATGCATGTATATAATCCGTGCGCAAATCTAGACCAACACCGTGTCGTATCGGGGCCACTCTGCTCTCCCGAAATCGAATTTGCATCGCGACTACTTACCTACCCACATGTGCTCTCGTGTTAATTCTTAAATTCAATAAGCATAAGCGGCAACAGCAGAAGCGCATAACGCTCGCGAGAGAGAGAATGAGATTGAGGTTAAGGATTCCCCCCTTCCCACTCTCGCTCCCATTGATATTTAAATGCGATTTGTCGGCGGGAAAAAGGGCACACGTGACCGCAAGAGAGAGAGACGGAAGCGAAATTTTCGACATCTGCCGATGATGCGCCCCACAGCTGATTTTTTTAATCGTTCGTCGGTGCACGAGGCTAGAGTGTATAGTGGTGGTAGCCCATATGCTCAGGGAATTCAATTTCCGAGCGAGTTTTGCCGTTGCCGCTTTGGATTCGTTATATATGGTCCCGAGAACTGTGCTGGTGTATAGTTGAGCTAACGTGTGGGCGGTGTAACGTTTATTATGCTTAGTGTGTGTTTCGCGTATATAGCTCGAGTTCTGCCTGGTGAAATGTTGATTGAGGTATAGGAGTAGTTAAAAAACACGGTGCCTATGTAGTCATTCGGTTTAATGGTTAATTTTCTGAGTGAAATTGTATATTCTTTCTATATGTATAAACCAAATTGGGGGTTTTGTATTATTTACTATAACTTTTATCTTTATGTTTACGAACGCAGAATATTACGCACATAACGTATATATATACGCGTTTGTTATGTTATCAATAAAACTACACCATATCCACTATACACCCAAAAACTTCTACACGTCTACATAATATACACGTCGCCATGGCCCTCTCCCACCATCACCATCGACGCGCGCATATACACAAAAAAGCTTCTAAGGTATAAAGCTCACGCTCCCCTCCTTTTATAACCTCGCTCATACCATCAACCGTCCCACGCCTCACGTATACACACACACATACTGCGGATTATGCGTTCGAGTGCGCGCGAGCGATGCACAAAACGACGGCGGCGGCGCACAATGAACCTATACTCGCTGCTCGCGTCGGCTCCGACGTGAAAGAGTAAAAAAAAGAGGGAGAGAGAGGATGCATTGTCCTCTCAGTACGCTGCGGTCGAGACACATGGGTGTGTACGAGAGAGGATGAGTCTCGAGTGGATTTCGCGCAGAGAGAAGCAAGTAGGTATATATAGCTCTTTTATCTTGAACGATGGATTGATTGCCTCGCTGGTAATTTGATTTGCTGCTGGCCGCGTATTATATAGACGCGAGCGCGGCTGATAAATAGGAGGTGGGATTGAATTGTCGTGCATCATATTACGAGGAATATATATCTATATATAGTAATAATAATGCTGTAGGAATTCCTTGCGCGCGTACCTAATCGACCAGTATGTCCAATAATATTCACTCATCGAACGCTCTCAACTGTATATATGTACATCACAGAGAGAAAAGCCTCTATAATTATCAGCGTCATCAGGGGGCACCATTATTAGCTCCAGTTTGAAATTCACTGCCGACAAACGCGCCGCCTATCACACGATCTCTATAACGCAAGGCTATACACACTTGTCTATTCGCGCATTACAATAAAAAAAAGAGAAGAATCGCGCAACTGTTGCTCCTACAGCGTATATATATAATGTATATCTAACCTTACGTATATATATATATACAAAGGAAAAATAAACGCGCACATGTCGCGATTGATATCGGCGAGCGCGCGGTCGGCACGTGCGGGGTAACGACCCCCGCGGCACGCGGTGTATGTATGTACGGATGATGTGGGTCATGGGAAAGGGATGCGATGTATGAGGGTCGACATAACACCTTGCGCCCTCGAGATATGTATGTACGTGCGGCGCGGTGTGTGAAGAGTCGAGTATGATGATGTCGAAGGTTAATATTTGAACGGGATATATATATAGTGATGGGGTTTCTCGGGAGGTTCCTATACTTCGATGGACCTTATTTGTCAAAGTTCCAGTCGCACCAATGTTTTTTTTTCTTTCGTTCTCATAGAATTTTACAATAACTAACTGACAACACTAAAATGGTACACTTCTCTCTCTACCACTATATATATATACACACCTCTCCGTTCTGAATAATTAACCCCCGACATCGCGACCGGAAAGTCATTCTCTGCTACCACCGCCGCCCCGAAAAAAAAGAAGAAGAGGAGCGCGAATAGTTGTGAAAAATTTAGCAGCACGCGTACTTCCAGACAATAGCCAATATAAGCCCGCAGAGAGAGGTCGCCGGCCAGACAACGACGTGGGGCGGCGGCCTCGAGCCAACGACTTTCTCCTTTTTTCCGCGGCGGCACGAGGGAATACAAATGGATAGAGAGGGGTGGGAACAAAGTTTTTGGAGTCGTCTGTCGATATGTATATATATATAAAATTGGAAGTTCGGTGGAGTAATGGTGGCGAATATAGAAATGAAATTTCGGTTAGGTTCGGTATTGCTATATAACAATGTTCCGCTGTCGCGTATATATGTACTTTTTAGCGGTGCGAAATTAAATTTACATTACGAGTTTCTTCATTCGGTTCGTATAATATACTGTACAATTAAAACACGCGGTAAGATTTATTTTCCTTTATAAGCGACTACGCTAACCCCTTTTTAATTTACAACACATCGCCATGGAGAAATCAAACACACAGCCGCAATTGTCAAACCCGCCGCGCGCTCGACCATTTACCTTTCTCTCCTCTTCCTCTCTTCCTTTCTCCCTCGACCGAGCGGCGCTCTTTTTTTCTCTCTTACACTTGCTCGCGAAAAAAGGGAAACCGCGCGCCGCCGCGTGCTGAAAAGTGCCTCACCCGGTCTACCCACGGCGGCGCCGCCTCATTGTCAGTCGGAATTTTTTTTAAAGCCACACCGCTTCTCTCTCTCTTTGCGGAGAGAGAGAGCACACGAGTGCGCTTTTAATTCCCTTTCCGAGAGGCTGGGGGGTGGGTTATTAGCGAAGAGAGGCTCTTTTGTTTGCGGTTGATGTTGCGAAATTCGTCGGCCTCGGGTAAGCTGCTTTAAACGGTTCTTTAATTTGCTGGGTGTATTAGGTCCGGCTGATTTGGTTGGGGATATGGTTTGGGGTTGTATGATAGTGCTACGTTACCGGTGGTCGGCGAATTGGGAAAATCTTTGATACGTACCTGAAACAGAAAAGAAGAAGGGAATTGTTAGATTTATTTTTTTTGGTATTTTAAATTATATATGTGAGGTTATAGAGTGTACGAGTAACTAACTAGTCGTGACGTTAGCTTGCGATTACGAAGGTATAATTATTACTCTGCGATATACATCCGCACGCGTATATTTTGTTATCACGTCCACGCAAGTAGCATAAAGTATTTTGCTTGCCATTATATTGTGTCAGATTAACTGATTTATGTTTTACCATTTTATAAAATCCTAAACATTAATTTTAATCATACACCTTGTTTAAAAATCATCTCTATACCACAAAACTAAAATTTCATGTTTAACTAACCCTTATAATCGCACTATATTTACTACATTATCACATACACACACCAGCTCCGAAATAACAGGTTCCCTATATACTCCCGAAAAACACAACACCGCCGACGCAAACACACACACAGCAGCGCATCGTAAAAAACAAGGAAGCTCGCTCGGCGCCCGCAGGTGACGACGAGGCGGAAACCCGCACACATACACGTGTGTAATTGCACGAAAATTGTTATCGGACGCGCAGCCGGCTCGCACCTGCGCTCGCGCGAACCGTTGACTCTCCGTGTGTTTTCGTTATGGCGGAGTTGGAATTTCGGCTTGGGAAATATATATATATATAGGACGTGGTGTGTGGAGAGAGAGAGAGAGTGGAGGTGGAGACTTTGATTCATCTCAGGTGTGTAGAGTCGAAAGAAAGAGAGTTGGTGCGGGAAATATGCAAATTTTCGGTGAGGGAACAATGATTTGTGGGGGGTTCTGTCGGAAAGGAGGCAGAGACGTAGAGACAAACGTCTTTGTGTGGCGGAAATGACGGGTGGTAGGGAAACGCGAGGAAGCGTAAGGAAATGCGGATAGTGTTAGAGTGAGTTAAGGATACATTATATGTGTTTTCTTGTATGTATAATATATGTTTGTTTGTAAATTTGTTATTAAATGTTATAAGAAAGTTAAAAACAATGTTCAAAAAACAGAAAATGATTCTTCTTATACTCTATCCTAAACAATTTTCTAAACGCTTCCTCATGAAAAACTACACTCTCCACACCTACACTTCCCTCTATATATATTTACACCTCGTTGCTTGCACAATCGTTCCCACTACCACACAAAAAAAACTTTCGTCGATATATATACTTATACACAACTACCGCAACACACATACACGCAAAAACCCTCTTTATCATCACCGTCTGAAAAATCCACCTCTCGGATACACGCAATGACTCATCACACCGGTCCTCCCGAAAACTTTTCCACCGCTGATATAATAACAGACCTGCGCGCAGCTACCGTCCACTACAGGAATGCACATCCCTTGAAAGGACCGGCGCGGACCTTGAAGCTATATATTCGAGACCGAAGCGATTGAGATTTCGAGGCCCGATGGGTCGACCTGTTTGGACACCCGCGGTGCGGTCTCTCCGTTGCCGCTAATTACACGCGCGAGTGATAATTTATTCTTCTTCTCTGCTGCGACAGGTTGTTTTTTCTTTCGCACAGCACACGACTGCGTATAAATTATACCGATGGTTTTTCGACCTCTCTATATTCGTGAAAAAATAATTGCCGCGAGTGTGGTGTATAACTGGGCCGGGAATATATAGCAGTCTTGGGGTTTATCTGAAGAGATCCAAGCGGCGTACTTATCCGATATAAAGATACCGGAGAAAAGCGCGCGCGGAAAATAGAGATATGAGGGGGTCTGGAAAGAGTCGGCCAGTAGCTCTCGAGTGAGAGAGTGACGAAGGATTTAGGGGATTTTCTCTCTCGGCCTGCTGGCTATTTTCTCGTTCTTCGTAGTTCTGGGAAAAAGCTTCTCGAGGTCTCTTTCTTTCTCCTTCGGTCCGCAGTTACTTGCCGCTGCAGTTCGGCGAGCTCGAGGACGATTGAATTTTATACTCGCTGACGCGCGATACCTATATACGTTTAAGCATTTTTTTAAGCTATATGATTTATATATTGGTAGAACAATAGTTTGGTACGTGAAAGGAAACTTCCAATCGCCATTGGAACCTATGTATATACGGAAATTTCGCATTCACCCGAAACCCCCAGCGAACCGCGTATCTATTATACACAAAACTATACACAACCGCGCTCTTTCAACACAAAACCGTATATATATATATATACGACGCAAGCCGCGTGAAATCCTGCACCGGAAAAACTTTTCTGCTCCGCACCTAAACCTGCACCGTTGGCGTATATATTTGCACTATCGGCAGCTCGCCATCTTCAAAGTTTCTCTCGCCGCGAGGATTTGCCAACTAAGTCTGTTTGCTTTCGGACAACAACGACTACGGCGCGGCCGAAAAGTTAAATGAAACCTATATATACCCACACTCCGCGTGTTATCTCTCAGGTGCGAGTGAGAAAAGTACGTCTACGCACGCACACGATGGAAAAAAAACGTACCTCGTGCCTTTATTTTCTCGCTCGTTGGCTTCTCGGACGCCTATATACGCGCTTCCGGCCGCCAGCTGCGGGACGCGCGCAACGTGAGCCGAGGGGGGCGCGCCCCCGTATGCCAAAGACGACGGGAGAAGGAGAAAATTCGGGAGTTGTGTATACGGTGTGTGACGATATTATAGCGAGGTGTTGTGTGCGTGTTTTTGAAGGTTGTTCGAGCGTTAGGGTTTAGAATGTGGAGGTGGGGGAGATTGGTGTGCGGGAGTGACTTTGT
Source organism: Torymus auratus (assembly GCA_900474315.1). NCBI lineage: Eukaryota > Metazoa > Arthropoda > Insecta > Hymenoptera > Torymidae > Torymus > Torymus auratus. The sequence continues at coordinate 23,644 of UXGD01000122.1, forward strand.
GGAGGACGTTTTATTATAGGTAGGGGGTGGAATGAAGTAAATGCGCATTCTAATTTGGAGCTGGAACTAAATTTTTTTAGTGTCAAAGCGTAGTACGTTGTTTTCATTATGATAAAGAATGCACAATATATATACATATAACGTTTATTAGAACTAGCTATACATTGTAAGCCACAGGCTGCTTCGCAATACTCGCACAGCCTTTTTTAATCTGTCCATACAGAAATGAATAATTCAACCAATATATAGCCATTTTCTACGTTTCCTTCATTAGCACACTTCTAACGTCAGAATTTCGCCTACTCCACCCCACATACACGCGCACACTGCATTCCTCAAAATTCCAGCGAGCTAAAATTAGCAGACAACTATCCGCAGGCGCGACAATTCCCGCTCTTTCTCTCTCCCGTGTCTCATTGTGCCGCCGCGGCATTTTTTTTTTGCCGTCGCGTGAAACTAAGCACAAAGGCTTGTGTGCAGAGGCAAATAATAAAAAAACCCGCGCGCGAACGGAACCGAGAGACCGCGTTTGTACGTATTATTATCGCTGAAAATTCGCTTGATTTTGACGCGATTTGAGGATGAACTATATAACAACAAAACCGTTACTATAATTGTACTAATTTAGAACAGAGGATAGAAAAACCATCCACGCGCCATTAATCTTTCTGTCGCTCGGAAATCCCTTGCGAAGGACCTCATATACTTACGCGTTCCGAAAATAACCGAGGCACGCGCCGGAAAGGAAGAGCCTATAACATAAGGGGAGTAGTAGTAGATGCGCGTCTTTTAATTTTAGACGCGCGCGGCACGTGTTCCACGTCAGAGACGTTTTCCTTTATCGCGTACATAAGGAGGGGAAACCCGTGGTTTGATCAAAGGTGCGGGTATATTTATAGGACGCTCAGGCGCTTCGTGTTTTAATTTTGAAAGAGTATGTAAGTATATGATTTATCGGAGTTGTATGCGTGGGTTCATGTCACGAATTATTAAATTTACATAATGGGAGGTAGGTATGGGTCGTGTTAATCATTGGGAGAGAGAGAGAAAGTGGGGATTTTGGGAGAGGATTATTAATTGTTTTAGCGCTACGATGTGAATGTGTATTTATGGAAATGTGTATATTTAATTTGTGTTCGATGCGGTAGACGAAGGAATTGAGGTTAATCGGTTATTGAATTAACTGTGGTTTCAGATTTCTAAAACTTTCAATATTAAAGGAATTTTATGTAACTTGTATGAAATGTAACTGCATGTTAATTCCGCTAGGAATTAAGTGCACGTGACATTATATATTTTGGATTTTCACAAAGAACCGAGTCACGAATAAATTATTGAATTTACGTAATAGTAGTAGATAACAATCGGGTTTAAACGTGAGATGAAAAACAGCAATCGCATAACACACAAACAAACGAAAATAAATAAAGCAAAATCCATCAGCAACTATCCGAGTTCCGGTATTACATAAACAATTCAAGTTCACAGCTCTCGTATGTTTATACAAAAATATACAAACCCATCGTCACGAGCAAGACACATTATCATTACTCGCCACCTATAATACACAATACCCAACCTCAACCAAACAATTTTTAAAACTCCTACGGTGTGGCTCTACGGAAATAAACTCCGCGACCGTCGCAACAAAAAAGCACTCATTCTTTCCTCCCATATAAAAAAGAAGTCAGCTCTAATGAAGCTGTTAAATTGACGCGTCGTAGTATATAAGAATCGTCATAACGACGATCTTCCTGCGCGCGAGTGTATTTTTATTCCCGCCGCGTGAGTATTATATTTACGGGCCATTGTATATGCGGGAGTGTGTATAAGTGGATAGTAATTGCTTGTTTTCGTCTGCCGGCTTTTGAATATGTGTTTTTTGACGGTATATCTAAAAAGCCGACAGCCGGCCGCTAAAATTAATGTGGAAACTGCCGCGCTAAACATACATTTACAACGATTGCTGTTTATACATACACACACGTATGCACGGCTGATGACCCAATTCCGGTTAATAACCAATCGCGCTGAAAGTACGTCGAAAAATTATTTTTAATCAAAGCTATACCGTCGATAGGAAACCAGTTTTCACCCGCGATTTCATTACACTCTTCGCGCTCGGATTTAATTAATTTACCGTCAATAATGCGCGCCTCTTAATTTCACCGGTATATATATATGTACTATTAATCGTTATTGCGTAACATGAGGGCGCGCGGATTATACCTCGTCTTCTCTATCCATCCGCGTTTTTCGTTTTTTTTTATATACATATATGCGCGGCTAGTCAAACCGGCTTTATTTATTTATATTTAATATCAAAATAATCGGAGCGTAAATTTTCGAGGTATATTGCCATCCGCTGCTAACTAAGCGGCCGTTTTCGTTGTCAAATCAGTTTTATGCATCCGCCGCGTGCGAGATTATAGCGAAATAATTAGATAATCGCGCGCGTATGTATATATTATGCGAATACTGTCGTGCACGATATAAATTTCCGAATTTATCTATGTATGTTTGTACGTACACCAGCGGCATGACAAACGAGAGACTCTCTGTCTTTCCGGAACCCGTCTTCTTCTTTTTTCTCGTCGTCTGTCGCTCTCTCTTGTACGTAGTTATAAAAAAGCCCGACCGCGCGAAGATATTTTCGAGACGGCGGTGACTTGTATAGTTTTCTTATACGCCTCGGTGACGAACAAAGCGAGCCGTTGTTATGTTGTCTTAGTCTTTTCATTATATAGAACCTGTCGCGGTCGCGCGCAGCTCGAAATAATAAATTGTTCGTTTGTGTTTCTTAGATTTTTACTGGTGTGTCGGAGTGAGAGAGAGAGAAGAGCGGTGGCGGCGTGTTTGCGTTTATATAATGATTTTTTTTGAGAGAGAGAGGTGTGAAGCGAAGTGTCAAACGGTTTGCAGATGTGTCAAAGAGCAGAGGTTGGTTCGTTTGATATATTTTTAGCCAGAATTCTTCGAAACGTTATGATAATCGTCCTCGTTTTCATTTTACTTTGTAAATATATAAATTGTTTAAATATATTGAAAAATTGAAATAGTGTTCAAGAAAATAAAATTCAAAAGAAATTTAAATAATAAGTGAATTCTTTTTACATAACCAAAGTTATTTAAAAAACATATATTGTGTCTACGACCTCCTCTCTTCGCACACGATCTTATAAAAATAATTTCTTTTCAAACTCTACTGCATTCCAGGCCCACAAGTCGCCTCGTCACGCAAATTAAACCAATTTTCTTTTTAAATAATCCACCTCTAAAGAACCACATACACCTCGTATCCACGTCACCTCGTTTCTCTGATCAAAAGCTCGCCTTTGACTCTTTTCCTTTCTCTCTTTCTCGCTTTCCAACCTATTGCACAGCGCTTCCTTTTTCTCTCCTTCTTCTTCACCTCTCCTATAAGCCAATCTCCTACACCGCACTAACGACTTCATATAATAACCGCGCCGCAAAGAGAGTTTTCGGCATATGACGCAAGTAATATATATAATGAATGGCGCGTATTGTGCGCGTTCTGAAAACAGGTCAGCTTTATGTATATATATGCACGCGCGATATTTATAATATTACGCGACATTTTTGTATGTAATATAACGGAGAATGGGAGTATTCATCGTCGCGGCTTGTTAAGATGACGTGGAGTAGAGGAGAAAGAAAGAAAAAAACATCGCTCGTGCTTAATCGGCTGTATTATACGTGCGCGATTCCGCGGGCGCAATTGAGAGAGAGAGATGCTGGAGTAATTGTCGTTATGTGCGATGACGCAGTTATGAGAGAGACATTTTTGTGTCGGAGAAAATGAACCGTTTCGGCTTGATTTCTAAGCCTTTGTTATATATTTTATTTATTTATATCGTATTTTTCAATTAAATTACAAGAAAAAAAAGTTTTAACACGACAAGATCAACTCTTCAAAGATTTCTTCCTTCTTTACACGCTTATCTAAACCCTTTCCAGGTCTCCATGCGCCGCGCATTATTACCCAAGTCGCCGCTTTTACAGTACACACACGTTTCTTCTTTCCGAGACTTTATATTACCGGTTACATACACACCGCTGCTGTTGTGCCAGATTCCAAGATTACAGCATTTTTTTTCGGAACCATTACGTAAAAAGTACGCGCGCCTCTGCTGAGAACAAAGAATCTTAATTTCGACTTTATGACTGACACGCGCGCGCGAGTCGGAGGCGCTGGATATAATCAAAAGAACTCTCGCGCAATTAGCTCCGCGCGAAAAACTAGGTTATTTCGCAACCTTGGCCATTAATTAGCGAGCGCGCGATGTTAAAGTAAATAGTTATTAAAAGTCGTGTCAATGAGCTCGTGTATAATATATATATATACACTCGGTTCATATCGTTATTATATCAAACGACTTTTCTCGCGAGGCGGCGTTTAAACTTTTCATTGTTAAAACTTTTCCATCCTCCCAACTACTTCTTCTCCGGTAGTAGTAGCTCGGTTCGCGAGTAAATCTTAATTCCGCGTCGCTCGTGCTCGGGAAAATTTCGCTCCTCAGAAACTTCAGTCCGCTCCCGATTATTATTATTATTATTCCGCAAGTATATATAGCAACAATACGCGGAATTCCGCGGCATAAAAAACATCTGTGCGCCGCGCAAAATCGAAAAGAAATCTTTCTCTCTCGCATGCAAAGCGACGAGCCTGTCGGACTTTTCGGAGGAAGCGGCGGCGTTCCGTCATATGGCAGCATATGTCGCTGTTTCTCGTGAGAGCTGTAGGGAGGAAGTTTCCGGGGGAGAGAAAGAAACGAACTCGGACGCGTATATATGCTATAGGAAAACAGCGCCGTGTGTGTGATGTGGATACGGAGAATGTGACGGGTGAGGATTGCGTAATGAGGTTTGAGGAATCGAATGTGGAACGAACGTCGCTCGAGGGTTATATGCTAAAGTATGCGTGAATAACGCAGTGTGTGTGTGTGATGTCGATTGGTGTGGGACGAACGTGACAGTTTCGCGTAAACATTTATATTATTTTCTTTCCTGCCGTGATTTCTTTGCCGTTCTTGTGAGGCTTATAAATACGCGAATAAGTACCGTCGTGGCATTGGAAAATTCCTTGGAATAATCATGCAGCTCTCCTTTTTCACTTTATATCGTATATATATAAATGTAATAAAACATTCCCGTAATTCCTCCTTTTTCCATAACCCGGTATTCGTCAGCCCGGCGAATCGGCCGATAATTAAAAACATAAAACGAACGTGTATATATATGCCGCAGTGCACTAACGAACTTTATATATATATATATATACATATATATATCCCGGGTTGTAAAACTCTCCGCTTAATGAAACTCATGCGCTGTTTAACCTCGCTTTGTGTCCTGCGCTTAAATTAAATTTTAATCAACCCGCGATATATATCATCCTCGTCCCCCTCTCACGTACATACAAAAACTATATCGATCCCCCGTTTATTAAATCAGCGCGTCCGCGACAATGAAAGTACGCATCATGTATACAGTTTTTCTTCTTGTACACGTGACGAGAGCGAAAGCCAATTAACCCCTCGCTAGTCTGGATTCCGCGACCAGTAGTGCTCTTGAAATCGGCGATCTGTACCGATCGATCTCGAACCCCCCACCTTTTTTATAGAGGAGAAAGGTCAATGGTCCGAAACCTTGTTCCGTTGAACCGTGAAATATAAACAGTTGAACAAAATGTATACGGTTGTACAATACACTTTTCGACATCGTTGGAAAAATGTAGATTATGTGTACACACACACGTGCGCTTGCGAACTGAACTCTCGCATAAACAAGTGACTCACTCGCTCTTTACAACCGCGTTCCATTGGGTTTGTTCTTTACGATACGTAATCTTGTAAGCCAGTACATTTTACAAACCTATATCCAAGTAAAACCACGCAAAACTACGTAAAATCGCTTCCACGCGGTAGCCTACCACCAATTCTATTAATAACTTTCAACCTACACACATGCACTTCGACATCCCCATAAAAAACTACGACCCAGCCGCGCGCATTCCCTTCCGCCGTACGTATAATATATACACAACATAAAAATACAGCGAGGCTTTTTCGCGCGACACCTCGAAAACTTGGCTTGCGCGCGCGCTTTCTCCTGCGGCTTCTCTCTCTCTCTCTAACCTCAAAAAAAAAGAGCCGAGAGAGTGTGGGTAGTGTGACCCGAGAGAGTATATACCGTGTGTGTGTGTGTACGCTCGGGTCTCCGCCCATAATAGGCGGCTGTACGCTTGACAAGGCGCGCTTTTATATTGTAGCTATATAAGAATTCGCGCGATCTCGCGGTGATGTTTAACGGTCGAGCGTTGGCTATATGTGGCTTAAGGGTTTCGGGTATATGTGATTAATATAATATATAAATGTTGTTAAAATCATCGGCTCCTATTTATTACTTCGTTTCGGTGTTTTCTTAAAGGTAAAATTTAGCGTTTTTCAGCTAACAAACAGTATACTCGCCTCTCGCAGCCCTTCTCCATCACCCCATCGTTATTATTATATTCCCGCGCTTAAAGTATTACACCTTATACCCTCAACCGCCTGTTTACACACACCGCCGCGAAACTTTCACGGAGATAAATATAAAATCAGTTATACCGATCGATCGATTATCTCCGAAAAATTCACTTACCTCCGCCATATAAGCGACCGCATCATCTGCGATTTCGTAAGCGTGTACGTATATACCTATATATTGTACTCGACTTCACGGTTAATTCCTCTGGTGAGCGAGATCGAAAGAGAAAGTAGCAGGCGAGCGCTGCGGTCGCCGGGAGATAAAAGCCGATCGACCGGTCGACCGGCTAATCAACGGAGCGAGGAGAGAGACGGACGTGCGGGGTCGGGTTACGCGGAGAGAGAAAAGGAGCTTCCTATCTTGCGGAGGTGTGTATATCTTCGTCGGCTGGAAAATTGCGGTTTTCCACGTCAAGGGCTTTACTATAGGATTTTTATAGACACGAGGGTAAGAGAAAAATGATTTTTTAGGTGGGAGTTGTATATTTTTAGTGCGGTGTGGCGGCGGTTATTGTAACGAGGTGTAAATATTGCAACATTAACTTTATTAAAATCGGCAATTATTATATGATATGGTAATAGTAGCACACTAATGTCCTTTATTTTTACATAAAAGTTGAATTAGTGAAGAAAACCACTAAAGTTGTTTTTTCACTATAATTCAGCTTTAGAAAGTACAATTACATTGCAGATAACATCATCCCTAAAACAATTCCCACCATCCTTTTTTGCTCTCTACAATTACACAACAATAACCAGCGTACCAACCATTCAACACTAATAGCAAAACCTTTCTCGGACTCATTCAACCGCGATCCTCCTCCGAAAAGAACCATCACCTTCTTTCCTCGGAAAAGCCGGCGCGAAAAATTCCCCCGAGGGGTGAACGCGCATCGTACCTGCAAGTCAGCTGTCCCTCTGTTGCACGCGAGTTCTCCCCTATATATATCCACGTACGCACCATATAACGAACTGGACACCCCTGGGATAGAATTCCGCGGTTCGAGGGAAGGGAGAGGAGAAGCCTCAGCTGTTTGCCCCGCACCGCGCGTGGAAGCCTTATAGAGATATAGTTTTACGCGCCGCTCCGCCTTTATCTTTCCTTCCCTTTTCTTATATAGGTGTGTGTATATATATAATACGCTCTTTCTTCCTTTACTTTCTTTTTTTCATAGCTTTCGTATATATAGAGTTCTCGGTACATCGGCGATTATTCCTCTTCGCTCCGACTCTCGTTATCAATTCATCACTTATCGCTAGACTCTTTCTTACACCACCATATACCTCTAAGAAATAAGAAAAAAAAACACACAATCACCAACCAATCAGCTCTCGTTCAATCTCATTAAAGCGCACAGGCGATCGCGTCGTTGTAACAAATGACGATATGCTAATGAAGTATATATATACTCCTTTTTGCTCGTTCCCTTCCTTCGTCTCTGTGTGCACTATGGGGCGACGGAAAAAGGAACGCGCGAGCATCTCAACCGAGCGCTGCTTCCTTCCTGCCGTTCTTGTTTTTTCTCTCTGCGCCCTCTTCTTGCTCGATTTTCGAGCGCATTGTGCAGCACCGCGACGAGGACACGAGGAAAGGAACGTTGTATAAAGAGAGAGAGAGGAAAAAGGAAGAACGGCACGTGCGCTGCGTCTATATGTGTATTCAGTGCTCACTTCAAAGGGGTTAGGCAGGCAAAAGAGAGGTGAAAAGGCAGAGAGAGAGACGAAAAAGTCGACGGTTCGCGGAATCGAGAGGCGCGTGTGGATTTAGCATGATTTTAATTTTCAATTATGTTAGAGGTAGAGTTAAATGCTGTATAATATAATCTTGGTAAAAAACATTCGCTGCCGCGGGGACCGAAAAGCGCACAACTTTTTCGTAACTTCGTTTAATTTAACATGCAAAAGTGTGGTTACAACTTTGTGGAGGTAAAACAAAAAGTACAGAACAAGGGTTGCATAATGTATAGATGCAACCGCGGTTGCTTCTCTACTTTCCAAACTAGAAAAACGAATCCCCGAAAAATCGAGGCGCCGAAACGCCGTTATAAAAAATAAAGAGGAAAGAAACACGCCAAACGTATCGAGATGGAACGACGCTTAATTGCACCGATTCGCGTTGGCGAGCAGCTAGCGCGCGGCGCGGAAGTCCGTTATTTACTTGTATATACACTCCGTGCACCGTGTTTGTATAAATACATATCCCTGAAACGCAAAAGAAGACGTTTTTTCGGGCTTAATTGGCGCGCTTTACGCTCTGTATTTTTTGGTTTCTTTCCTGCGCGCGCGCTAGTTTTACTTTATATATACATCCGATCGGAAATTGGAGTATGAATTTTAATCCTTCCGCCCGATGATATTTGGGTTTTCCACGTATACATTTGAAATGAAAATTATAAGTGAAGTGGGAGGGGATAACCCTCGTTAATCCTCTTTCGAATTTACAAGCATATATGAATTATTTCCGCGCGCGTCTCGTTTCATCGAAACGAAAGCGGTTAATATTTTGCGTTACGCGCGACCCTTAATCAATCGAATTGGAAGCCGCGGACTCTCTCGCTATATTTTATATTATTGCCTATCGCGTTTATATCTTTCGGAACGAATATAATTCACGAGCGATATTGTACAAGGGATTAATTTATACACATATGCGTAAAGAGTAATAGCTGTAATGGAAAATTTTTCAATTTTCTCTTCTTCTACCCACCGTAACATCACCACTAATTATCCTTTTCCATTTACATTAACTTTCCCTCTAAAAAAAAAACTACACTACTACCGAAAACCGTAGCCGCTCCACCTTCGGTGATATTTCGGAGCGCCTGTATGAGCGAACGCAGCGAGAGAGAACACAAGAAGTAGGGGCCTCACGCAGCCTCCGCTCGCTTGCTCGCGCCTTTCCCACGCGCAGGTAAGTACACGAGGCACGCCTCGCTCGAGGTGAGCGCATACACACAGAGAGAGGAGGTTCTTCTCTTTTTTTCCTCTCTCTCTCTCTCCTTGTGTATGTGTGTATAGGGATGCATGATGTGATGGTAAGTAGCGAGAGACGCGAGAGATGTAATTAAGCGCGGAGAGAGAGAGGGATTTTTTTCGGAGCTGACGACGGTGATTAGGAGAAGAGTGTGGTGGTATATACGGTGAGTATCGAAAAGGGGAGTCGATTATTATCTATTCATTTAGAAATCAGTGACTTTAAGCGACGCTGATATACGAAGGAATCTTTAAAGAAAGAAAGAAAAAAAATCTCTCTTACGTACACTACGCACTTCACTCGGCAAACTTCCTCTCTTTCTCACTCGCGCGCCCAAACATAACATATACGCAGCAAGTCTCGAGACAGAGAGAGAGAACGCGGCACTCCGAGAATAGATCAAAACGGCGCGGCGCTCGTGCCTCTCCCTTTTTCATTTACTCTGCACTTTCGTTCGTTTGCGCGCGCGAGCTGCATGACGGAAAACTCGTTTTTCCCTACTCTCTCCGTCCCTCGCCGTGTATGTATATAACAAGCGTATTTTCACACACTCCAAAATGTTTCCTTTCTTTCTTTCTTTTAAACAATAATTTATATTATTTATTTAGTATACGCTGTGTCGTCGGTATAAAGCAGAGATCGTGGGCACCTGTTCGAGCGATAACCGCAGGCGCTCGCGCCTATATATACAGCCGGATAAGGAGATAAGCTGTGCGCGAGCGATAAAAGAGCAGCGACGTGTAGGTATAATCGACGGTAAACGAAAACTGCTTAGAATCGCGGTGTGAAATTTCAGGCCAAGCTGATGATTAGCGGGAACAACGTAGCTCTTCTCCCTTTCAGATATGTTACACTGGTAGACCGTTCGTTAGAGACTTTTCTTTCCTCAGTGTATTATTATTATTCTTCTTCTTCTTAAAATCGATATATGGAATTCCCCCAACCGACCGATCAAAAAGCAACAACGCAAAGAAGAAGCGAATTTCAACACACATCCGATCCGGTTCTATACACTACGATTCAGCCCCGTATATACACACGTCGCATCAGAGCAGTAGCATACGCTCTCCTTTGTGCTCCAATCGACCGCGACCCTACGTTCCCTCCTATCCCCACACACATACAGACACTTACGGACTGGTATCTTCTTAGGATCAACCTTGCCGATCGCCTCCTCGACCCTATCGATCCTCATCCTGAGTCTCCCGCTTCTCTCGGCGATACCGGCGAGCTCGGCTGTTAGCTCAGCGAAGACATCCTCCGCGGCGACGAGCAGCGAGGCTAGCTGCCTTAGAGACGCGGTTAACGCGCCGTTAGCTACCGCCTCGAGCTCGGCACCGCAAGGCCAATCGACTGCCCCAGCTGCAGGCACGTGGCCGCGACTTAGGTACCGCGGTTCCACCTTCCGCACGATGAACGGCATTCTCTTGTATATATATCTTTTCGCAGCTGGACGTAGATAGGTGTATATTCTTATCCTTGCACGCAACGAGGCACACTCGAACCCGCGCCTACCAGGGCGCGAGTCCTTCGCCCCCCAGGGGCCATTGATTTATTATTTTGATTATTTATTATTATATTTTTTTCTTTATTTATTTACACACGGCACTCGCGAATGGGAGGGAGGAAGTGGTTGAAAACACAGGGGGAGCGGCGGCGGCGGCACGAACACACACACACGCGCGCGCTCACGCGACACGACGACTGCACGGCACGACGCTCGTGCGCGGAGTGCTGCTGACTGATGAGCGCAGCCGGCCGGCGCTACTTGCCAGTGTATAGGGGGAACGATATATATGTATAGCTGTATAATGGGCTCCGTTTGAATTGGCCAATGGGCGGCAAGGCGAGCGCTGTTGGGAGAGATGGAGAGGCATCTGGTGGAGGTGAGAGAGTGTAGGTGGTTAGTGGTGGATGGTAAAACACGGTGGCCGTCGGTAGGTTGGTGAGTGTGGGTATGGTTGGGGCGTGATGGTATGATGTATAGGGTGAATCGATTGTCGATGGTTGGTATGAGGAACGGGGTGGCTTTGTGGTTGAGGGATGGTATACGATTGTTGTATGAAAATTTTGTTAATGAGAATGAGAAGGATTTATTAGGATTGAAATATATAGACGCTGATGGACAGACTTGCAGTTTAGCTCGAGTTGCGAGTTGAATTAAATCATGCGCAAGTGAATTCATTCTATACATGTAATCAATTTATGTATGAACGCAGTGTATGATTGTACGAACGAACGATTATTTATGTAATCGGCATATGTATTCTATATTGCGAGGTATGTAATATGTTAATACTTGTTGTAAATATTGTACTTTAATAAATAATTATACCAGCAATTAACAGTGTTTTTTTCGTTGACGCTTAATCCGTTTTTGATGAGCAAATTAAATCAATGTTAATTATTAATTGTTAAAAAATATAAGCGTATAATTAAAAAAAAAAAAAATTACTTCGTATAAAGATATGTTTGTTTATAAAATAAAACAAAACATTAAAAAGGTTTGTAGTCACATATTTTTATTTTACTATAAATTGTAATTTCACTTCTATATTTTAAATGTGGTTTTTAATTAATTTTTTTTTAGAATGTATTTTCAAATAATCGATAAATTAATAAATACTTTAAACACTAGTACAACAAACATATTCATACAAAAGTCCATAAAACAATATCACGAAGTTCAACTAATAATTGTTATGATTTATTTAAAAAATATTAAAACAATATTCATTTTAATCATCTATTTCTAATAAAATATGTCTACTAACTTAAAATACAATAAATCGAAATACCCACACTGAGATACACTTATAAACTATACAACTGCGCCTGCACAGCCCGGCAACCATCTCCACTCCCCTGCGCGTACCGCCTCGGGCGTTACATTAGTATACACGTTCACTCGGCGTTAAACACAGCAGCAGCAGCAGCGCCATAAACCGGTAGGTAATTGACTCATTGTCTGGCGCTGAATTGCATTCTTGCTCGACACTCAGAATCTTCCATTCACCCATACATCTATTAACAAACTTTATTTGTACATAAATAGCCATCACACTACCACACTGCACATAACATCACGCACTTATTTCGGCCTCACTTTAATATACCTCTGCGCACTTGTCACTGTCCACCCCATCCCTCGAAACAGTGCTTCAGCACCTTTGTTCCCACCTACAATCATAACCCCAGTGTCAATCCCATCCTCCGCTAGCATCTTAGCGAGGCTCGCCACGACGATTCTAGCACAGCCTCGGCCGCGGTACGTCTCGACTGTCTGCAGCATCCCGAGACCGCCCCAGTCGTTCTGCAGCGCCCAGGAGACGAGCTCGTCGGTGGATTTGGTGAACAAGCCGGTGCTACGGTTGAGGGAGATTATGGTGCTGAGGTAGCGGATTGACTTGTCAGGGTGGCTTTTGAACTCTTCTCGCGGCCAGAGGTCGAAGATGACGGTGGAGTGTGTAGGGGTTAAAGGTCGTAGGACCAGGTCGCCTGGGATCCTGTTATTTTTAAGTTATAGAAATCGTGTAATACGAGCGGATTGTTAATAATAATAACTTACTTAATGTCAGCTGCAGCAGATACTTCTCTCGGTTTTATATAGTTTATCGATGGTCTGGTATCGAATATTTCCAAATTCTCCCTCTCAGAAACTTCATCCACTACGCGTACCATGACGTCATCGAAAGTCTCGTGAATAGCTCTCAGCATCACCGGCTGGGCCCAGTCGATACGCTTCGTCCTCGTCATGCAGTCGAACAGTAGCTCCTTTGATTCGACGAATGCGAATGGAACGACGATGTATCCAGGGACCTGTAGAAAAAAGATTTATTAAAGTTTATCTGTTTTATAAGTCTTATCAGCTAACTATATACTAACGGTTGAGATTGAGACGAACACTCCTGAACTGCAGCCTCCACGGGGACAAAAGTACTCGCATTCCCAGCTCGGATCTTTCGTCCTCCATTTTATCGAGTTATCCACTAAGTAATAATACTAAAATATAATAATAATAATACTTAATCGTATATATAAACGCCGTAAAAATAATCGTTAAAATATTTCTTAATACATGAGCAAACGTGGGCCAGTCGCGGCGAAGAGTATCGCGAAGAGATGGCCATTCACTGACCGGCAGCGGCTGCAGTATATCGTCAGCGTCGTTCTTTAAAGACATGCTGTTCGCGACTGAGCTCGCGTTGCGCTCCTTATCTGGTATATACAGCGAGCGAAAAACATTTTTTCGGTATACTTGAGGTCACGCGCGTGCGATGATTGATTTTCTTCTATTGCCGTGTTATCGCTATCTCTTTAATGCGGTTGATATAACTATAATGTTTTTCGTGCCATGTAATTCAGTTGCAGATATTAACGGGATTCTTATATATTATCGCATATAATAAATAATTCATCGAGTTGTAGCTTATTTATAGCTTTATTTTAAGTAAAAACTTACGGTTAATTAGTTTCAGAGTCCGATAGTATTTCATTTGCAAACATAAACATATTTAATTACGGTATAAACAACGTTATAAACAACCTTTAAAAATCGACAAACCATCCGATTCAACGCTAAATCTTAACTTTCTCACACCTCATATCTGTGTAACCGTTCATTGCACGCACACGCGCGCCCTTGCCGTGGAGTAAGTACACCGACGTTGTTCTTGACGCACAGTGGCGGCTCCCGCTGCACAGAGATGAACTTTGTAAATGAGAGCCAGCTGTCGCTAGTGGCGGTTAAGGATGGGAGCTGGCCGCTGTATACCGTCGAGTTTGTTGATGTAGCGCGTTAACTCGGCTTGTTCGCGTATAGTAAGTGGAAGGGAAGGGGTGAAATGGAGAGCTTAAGTATGGTAATTATTTGTTAAGACGAGGTAGGCAGTTATTGCTCGTAAAGAGTTTCCTGAGACGAAGTAATATGGATTTTATGGTTGCATAAAACTTGCATGTAACTGAATAATAAATGATGTATTAGAATGATGGGCTTTAGAAATCAATGAAATTGTTATTTTGTGTTGGAGCGTTCGCTCTGAATGTTTTAATAAAGTCTTGAAGTAGGTGAGTGGTAATATTTATATTATTATTACATGTAAGTTCATAATTTTTTTTTTCTTCAGGAAATCATTTGTTAACGATTTATTATATAACTGAAAGATATATTAAGGAATGAGCTCTAAAGACATAAAAATGTATGCGAAAGGTTAATGACGAATGTAATAAATGATAATCTGATAATAAAAATGTTTTCTTTATATCAATTAATATCAAAATTTTTCAACTTATGATAAAAAAAAAATCACTTTTCACGAAATAAAGAATATAATATTAGCACATTTTTCAAACACAATTATAGTGTATTCAAAAAGGTGCTATTAGATATACAAAAAATACTTCAAGTGAAAAAGGATTACAATACTTATAACGTGTTAAAACATATTGAGATTGATCGTTCAAGCTATTGTGCTATTTTCGCTAAGGTGCACTCCAAAGCTATATTACAGTTGCGCCTGAATACCCCGGCAACCGGCTGAACGCCATTGTACGTCGAGGTGCAGCACCGCAGGCGCTACGTAAGTATACTTGCACGTTGCGTAAAAAGCAGCTACTTTGTAAAGCAGTAATTCATTCATTATCTAGTATTGAATATGAACTATATCAATCCTATCTTCTGTCTATGAGTTTAAGACTGGACTGAATGCTTGTAGCGAAATAGTTTATGCATTTTTTAAGATGTTTTTTGTAATACTGGTTTAAATAAATAAACGTTAAAAAAATTTTAATATAGGTTATATCATTTATTTAAAAAAATACACTTATAAAAAGAAATGAATATTTTTATTATATACTTATACTTAAAAAATCTCGCTTGCTTTATGTTACGTACACTAAACTTACAATTAAGTACTTAAAGAGTATAAAAATAGCATTTCAATTATAAAAATATCAATAGAATTACAACGAATCAACTTGATAAGACAACAAGGCACCTGACTGAAGATAGCAATATCGTAAAAAATCTCATATTCACTTCACTCTTTATTTTTTAATTATCATATCACTTAACAATCACACTCCCACTTCCTGACTTTCTTCAAATCTTCCACAAACTACCTCACCTACTCAATCCACCTGGAAACCCTGGAATCCCACCAATCGGATACGATGGTTTGTACACGCACCCCATCTCGTCGTCCTTCAGCTTCTCATTGTCGTTGCACGCGCATTCGCGAGTCAGTTTGCCCGGGCCATTTGGCAATGCGAAACAATACCTCGCACACCCGCCGTTGTCCTTGGCGCATGGATGGTCGCGAATGGGCTGCTGACGTTCAGAGAAGATTTTTGCGGCTGAGAGCCAACTGTCGCTGGTGGGGCCCGAGAATAGAACCTGACCGCCGTAGGTACCGTCGAGTTTGTTGATGTAGTGAGTTGCTTGGCTGAATGGAAGGGAAAAATGGAATAATCTTAGTTTGTTAGAGTATTTGTTTCAAATATTTAAGAGATCATTAGTACTGTTAAAATCGTGAGTTATTTTTAGTATAACTTTTCAGAGATCTTAATGTTAATTTGAGATTCAAAGATAAAAGAGAATATAGATACTCAATACATCTCACCTGCTACTGATGTACAACCTTGACCCATAAACGCTGATCTTTTCAGGATTCTCAACCATTGACACATCGAAACTCGCGATAGTTCCGTTCACCATGTTTGTGTGCACTCGTTCACGTGCCTCATCGAACCAATAGAACCTATCGTCATCATAATCAATAGCTAGCGCTACCTCACTCATACTGTACTCCCCAGGCAATGTATGCATGGTCAGGTCTACTCCAGTCGTTTTCAGTTGGTACAACTGCGGTTTCTGGCTAGTCTCGTCGTACATGATGAAAAACAAAAGGCCACGGTGCTGTGCCAAGACCAAGGCGTTAGGTTTTAGCCTGAGTTCAAACCTGTAGAGCTCTCGCTGATTTTGGGTATCGCTGAATTGTTCAGCCTCCAGCACCATAAGCGAAGTGTATTCATCGCTGGCGTTGTATCGAAAGTAGTAGATCTGATTGCCGATCCAGTCGACAGCGGGGGAGAGTATAATGGCATCCTTGAGGTAGCCTAGTTGTACTTGTGAAGTGCCGTTGGAGTTTAGGTTTACCCGGTATAGCCCATGGTCGTCACTGTAGATAAGGTAATTTCGACGAGCATCGAAATCCACCTCGATGATGTTTTTCTCCTCGAGGATCGTCAGTTGCATTGATCGAGGTACAATCGCCTCTGCTGAAGTCTCCAATACTTTGCCCCTCACGTAGTTGTCCTTCAGGTACACTAGGTACTCGTTTGCGGGTTCGCAGCTACTGTTGTCTGTGCTATTTAATGTCCAACCTACAGCGCAAGCACAGGTGTGTTCCACATCACCTGGTAAACAAAAGTGCTCGCAGCCACCGTTATTATTGCTGCATACTGTTTTAGTTTTCGGTAAATACCCCGGTCCATAGACTTTCAACTTTTGCACGTCGTTCAAGTTAAGACCATCGAAGACCTTGGGCTTGCCGTTGTTGAGGAGGTAACGTAATGCGTTCTTAGTGGTCGCATCTTTGCCATTACCTTTATTCTCACATGTAGTGACAATCCCGTCGTGTAATATACCTATGTTCGTTACCAAGCAGTCCACTGACTTAACAACTGTTACTACATTGTCAATGTAATTGTAACGTGAGATTTGCGTGTTCGTGCCCCAGTAGACTGTGGTATTAGCAAGGTCGAGTGTAAACGCACCGATGTCCAAACTGTCTTCTTTGACAATCGTCTCGAAGTTCATATCATCCATTTTCGCCATAGATATCTAAAAAAAGTATTGATTTCTTATATGTTTGCATATGCAGATACAATCGTGATTTCAACGCAGATGGTTATAAATATTTGATATTTATAAATTGCAAAATCTTGTATAGCTAAATCTATTTGCTAGTAAGATTAAAGAAAAGAGTTCGAAATGAGTCAAGCTTTACTTTTATCAGTGAGATTTTTATCGTAGATTGATTTTCGAATATGTTATCTTTACATGCAACATTAAAAGCAGATATTTCTATCCAATATCAAGTACTATTGTTATTTGTTGCTAGTTATTAAAATAAGTATTATTAATTTTATAAAAATACCTTAAAAATCTTTATCTGAGAGTAAACTTATTATTTCCTTAATCACAATTTTTCAACAACTAATCAGAGATACTTCATATTACTTCTTAGAAGTATTACAATAAAAAGAAAAATTTACTATCACGAATTATTGCAACAAGCTTGGTTCGTATACAACTCACCAATTTGGAATACAAGACAAAGATCCGACCTCTGTACGGATCGACTGCGATATCCTTCACCCCTTTGATATCCGCCTTTAGAATACCATACATCTGACTCTTCACATTGAATACATCGATTTTCAAGCCTTGGCTGTCATAAACATACACGTTCCCGCCAAGTGAATCCACTGCCAGAGCTGTCGCGTACCAGCCCTCACCGGGATACTCAAGGTTTTCACAATCAACGGAGGCGGAGACGATCGGATGGCGGCTGCCAAGGGTAGAATAGTACACCGTTTGGTTGCCATAATAATCGAAAGCGACGATGGTCTCACTAACGTTAGCAACAAGGCGTAGAGTTTTGCCACTTTGGATGTCCCATGCCCAGATTTCGTTGGTTGACGTGGTGTATATAAGGCCCTCGGAGAAGCTTATGAAAGGAAGCTTGGATGTTTCATTACTTGCGGGAGTCGAAGACTCCTCCTCCGAAACTTGAAATGTAAAATATGTTATTTAGTTCACGTCTGTGTCGATGTAAGAAACCATAAAAAACAATCGGAAACTTACACTTTATCACAATATATATAATCGACCCTATGAGGGCCAGTGCTGCGATGATGGCGAGGATCGAGGAGATGACGCAGAACCGCTTCGACACGCATGCCATTTTTCATAACACACGCTGCCAATGAACAAAAGCGACTGACTCGCGACGTACTACAGTGCCTCGTACTCACCACTGGACGCTGTTATCAGAGCGCTATACTTACTCGCGGACAGGTATATCCGCGCGAATTTATAAAAAGTACTGTGCGGAGATCAGTGATAAGAGCGTTCATCGAGCAAAATTGAGAAAAAGTGATGAGACATATAATTGAAAAGTCGCTTAAGTGTCTAAATTGAACTTAATTGTAATCTAATTCTGAATTCATTGGTATATCCGGAGTGTCTCCGAGAAAAGTGAATAACAGAGTCCATTGATAAGAATTAATAAAAGCGGAATAAGATAAGGGTACATAAATATCGGCAAATACGTAGTTGAAAAATTGATTTCGACGTTTCTTTGAAGTAGTTGAAATGAACGTAGCTTATCGATAGCCTAATAGCAAACATTTCTAAATTCCTGCATTCAGAAAGGTAATGTACCATGCGTAATGTTTCATACCGTAGTTAAAAGATTACAGTGAATCATTGATAATATCACTGGCTGGTTACAATCTACGCCCTTTGTTTTAATCATGAATTCGAAAAATAATTGCTTTGACTTTTCAACTGTAAATGGAAGGACCATGTAGTCGGAAACCTACAAAAAGATTTACGGAAGATTATCTGTTTTATCAATCGTCGGTAGATACAATTCTCGGCCGTTAATGGCGAGATCATGGTAAGAGAACTACCCGCCGCAAACCTTATCAGTGTTATTGATGATAATTATTAACAGTTGAGATAGAGATGAATATCTTTGAATTGGATCCGTCATTAGGCCATTTGAATTATAATTGAATAATACTCAAATAATAATAATAAGACTTGAATAGTGCATTTCTTTCACATTCAAACGGCTGAAATAAGTAATCTTCAATGCCATTGTTCCTTGGAGGCATAATGCTTGTGATTGAAATTCATTATATTTCTTATCTGCTACCAAGCGATAGGCGTTTTTTACGTAACTCGCTTACGCGAAGCTAAGCGACAACATCAATTGATTTTCTTTGGATAACTGATATCTCTTCAATGCGTAGACAATAATGTTGTTTTTATCATATGTCAATTTCGTGTGATGCAATTGCGAATATTCATATGGGGTTTTCGAATACCAGTGTGGTTCCACCGAATCTTAATCTTGTCTAGTTGAATAATTTATAGATCGAATATACTGTTCTTATATAAGGTCACCGATAAATTAATATACATGATAAAAATATTAATATATATTAATGTTTATTTTAGAAAAAGACATTTGTAAAATAAATTGCTCCTTATAAAAAAATGTTAAATATGTTTTGTGTACGTTACTTTTATAATTGAGTATAGTTAAGTGGTATAAAGATAATATTGTAGTTGCAAATATAAAACAACAATGAATATGAGGGGAAGCAAGTTCAACAGAATCACTTATTGTCAGTCATTAAAAGTATATATCACCATCACACTAGTTGGCAGTTAACATTTCCTATACCAACCTTCATTAACCACCTATCCCTAAATCTAAACTCGGAATTCTACCGCCAATCGAATACTTCGGAATGTAAGTACACATCACTTTATTCTTCTCGAGTTGCTCATTTTCAGAGATGACTGTCGCAGCTGAAAGGTAACTGTTGCTAGTAGGGCCTGCGAATAAGAGCTGACCGCCGTAGGTGCCGTCGACTTTGTCGATATAGTGAGTTGCTTTTCTGGATTGAGAAAAAAGATTGAAATGTACTCGGTCTTATTGGAGGTGGATTTGGCTTTAATTGTAAAACGCAAGACGTAGTCCACGTCTGAGATTACTATAGAAGCGATAAGAACAAAATAACGAAAGACTTACAATCTATTATAACGTAGAGACTGAGGCCTATGATGATCAGTGTTATGATGGTGGCGACCACCGCGGACACGATGCAGAACCGCTTCGACACGCGTTCCATTTTCTTTGGTCACTCGCGATGCCAGCGTGAAAAGCCGACTGGCTCGTATGCGGTCCTCGATCGCCACTGCAACTGCTGTTATCGGACATAACATAGGTCGTCTACGAGTGGACCGATAAAAAGTGCTGCCGAGATCGACGATAGGCTTATGGTGATTTTATCGGGCTAATTAGAGGAAAAATTCGTGATCCGGATGGTAAGCGACACGTTAGGACATTGTAAACACTGGGAAATCTGATTTATGCAAGAATTGATGAGGTTGTTTCATAGAGAAAAAAAGAAGTTTTTTTAAATATTCGGATCTTGTTTCGTCCTTGAAAAAGCTTGATTATAATTGCCAAAAACGTTGCTGTTGCTGTCGTTCCTTTAGTCCTGGTTCTAAAATAAAAGTCAATCTCATGACGTCAAGTGTGATTCAGTTGGCAAATAATACTCTGGGCCCGAATTTGAAGAGCATAAATTTAATGTAATTTTTAACGCATTAGATACGTGGTAATGTAACTTCCAAGATTAATTTTAAAAATGAATAATATATTTGATGGATAGTTCTCCCGAGCAGCGGTTGTGCTTAAAAATCAAAAGCAAAAAGTTTAAGATAACTCCAACATTTCCTCGAAGTGGATAAAATAAAAACTTTAAGGAATGTAGTTCAAATATAAATTATGTAAATCTGATTAAATTAATATGGAGCATTTCTGATTGCCATCGCAACTTGTTATCTATGAATACAATTTATTACGTATACTTTAAGACTGCAACACTGGTTATTTCAATCGAGGAATTATCGAGGATATTGGAAAACGGGTTTCTTAATGAAATTAAAGTCACATTTATAGAGATAATACAGGGTTTTTTTTATTGAGTAAAAGTAAAACGCCCGTTTTGAAATGACGCTCGTTTCTTTTCATCCTTTTTTATATTACAATATGTATATAAACTTGTAATTGGCAAAATCTTCTGCTTATCATAAAAATGTTCGCAGCTATATGTATCTCGAATTACATCGTTTCGAATTCGTTATTTTATTTATTTCTATGTCGTTATTATAAAAACTGATGAAAGTCGCTCTCGTCCCAAAACAAATCTATATCGCTACATATATTCTCAAGAAAATAAACGTGATATAATCTATTAGCTTTCTTCGAACGTATTTTTTTCAAGTTTTTCAATTCAATAATTATATACTTCTCATTTCTTTGAAGATCGTTTATGATATGAATTGTGTGGCATCCGTTAACAGTTTTTATGCAAGGAAGTTAAATGAAAATTTATACGAAAGTAGTCTTGAAAGTAAAAGATAAAGAAAAAAAAGAGAAAACCCTAACATTTCGTGAGTCACGCGATACAGGTATCGTGATGCACATCAATTATAAAACGTTCGTTCTCTACAGCATACCATCTCTCTCTCTCCCTCTCCTTCTCCTCCTCCCTCCGATTTAAATAGTAATGGCTAGTTTAGCTCTTGGTTACTTGCAATACACATTTATTGAACTCGCTCTAAAATGTTATACGTGCGGCGAACATAACAAGCAGAAAAAGGAATGGATAAAAGGAAATGATAGAAATAAAACTTAAAGAAACTCAAACGATATATATAAATGTACATGGATTTTATTTTTAGGACAACAAATTGTCATTCATACGAAAACTTTCTACATCTCGACGTAATAATAATAATAATAATAATAATAATATATAACATAAATTAGCGCTTCTTTCCGAATGTCAAACATATACGTGTATACACAATGAGTAAAAAAAATGGGGACAAAGAATAGAACTGCCAACGCCGGCAAGAAGGAAAGAAAAAAAAACAGTACAGTACAGCTCGCGAATTAATATTGAATGTTAATGCGTAATAATTAGCAATCAATAATAATGTTATAATAATAAGAATAATAATAATAATGATAATAATAATCAATGATACTAATAATAGCTACAATGTAAATATTATTATCGAATATACTTTCGTTCTACCCTTCGCCAATGACTCGTTATAACCCCCTTACGTAACTAGAAAAATCGAATCGGAACATCGTTTTTTTTATTTTTAATCGTTTAATTCACCTATATATATATAATTTTTCGCAAAACACACTCGCTCTCTATATCTCTCTTTTGCTCTCTTTCGATTCATTCGCACATGCAAGCATTCTACTTTTCTCTCTCGCGAATCGTTGCCGACACTTCGTCCAGTCACTTCTCAAATAATAAATCCGGCGCTATGTACCGCTCTATCTCTCTTTTTAAATAATTTATCTTGTTTCATCTTTTTTTTCTATAAAATTTCTCTCCTTCCTCGCTCACACGCTCTCTTTCTCCCGGTTAAAATAAACAAACGAACGAAAAATTTCTTAATCTTTTTTTTTCTTCTTTTTGGATCGGCAGACATACGAAGGCGGCTGCCGCTCGCTGGACTAGAGATTTCACTACTGCATTTATTGCGCGGTTTCCGTTATTCAGCTTCCCTCACTCCTTCATCATCCTCGTCTTTATCTGCGCGAGACCGTAGCTTTTTTTCCTGATAACCAAAAGTGTGTGTGGTGCGTGTGTGATTAACGGCTCTTCAGCTTTGTGCGTCTGGTATTATACTTCATCTTTCTCTCATCAGCATCATCATCATCATCATCATTATCATTTTTGACTCGCATTTTCATTTTTAAGGCACGGCCTTTCACGCAGGAAAGAGCCTCTCGACTATGTTTTTTTTTTCTTTAAGAAAATAAAACGGCTCAGTAGGATAAAAGCGCGAAAATCGCTTCGTTTCTCGTCTCGTCTCACTTTTTCATAGCTCTCCCTCTCTTTCTCTCTCAAACCTCTAGCACGCATACACTTACGCACACTTTCACTCTACATTATCTCATGCACACTTTCGCGCACATAAAAAATATCGACGACTAAACTTCGTTAGTTCAAAGCCCCATCATCTTCTCCCTTCATCATTATCATCATCATCGTGTCACCCCCATTCGGCGCTTCGAAGCCGCCAAGACTCGTCATGCAGAATCTCTTTGGTTAGTGCAAACTTCTCTCTTTCTCTCTCTCTCTCTCTTTCTCTCTCCACTTTATCCCCCCCCTCACAGCAGTACGATTATGTTATATGGATATACAAAAAGAACGCGGCCCGCCAATAATAATAATATTAATAATAATTATATAATAATAATAATATAATAATAATAATCGTCAGCTTTATCGTCCACCTTATGACGTCGGCGAGGATCACATCCTGCCCGCCTCAACTTTTTCCATCTCCCACACACACACATGTACATATACATATATAGACACGTGCGATACACGACAATAATAAAAAAACTACGACAACAACAACACACCTCGGTACAGCGCAGAACACGAGCGTGTGTGTGTGTGTCGAAGCGCGCACGGCTGTATGTACCACATACACACATGTACACATATACATCGATCGTACATAGTTATACACATACAATGAGGTAAAACAAAAAAAAAATCAAAGATCGCAATTGCCGGTAGAATGTGTCTTTTTATTTATGTGTGTGGGTGGATCGGTCGGTGTCTCTCTCCTTAAATCCACATTTCCGGCTGCTCGTCTCGTTTAGTCGTCGGTAAACGAGAAGCACTCGGCTGCTGCAGGTCTCTGCTGCCTCCGGCAGCAGGGTAATAACAACGGTTTTGCTGCTGCTGCAGTGGTAGTAGCGGTAGTATTAGTAGCTCTGGTAGCGTTGCTGTTGAAGGTGGTTCAGGACCTGTAGATGCGTATGACGTCGCGTATGGGAGCACGACAGAGAGGGCAGTGGCCGCCACCTTTGCCTTTCCATTGCTGTATCGCACACGTGTAGCACATGCACATGTGGCCGCATATATAAAGCACGCTGTCGATGCTACGCTCGTAGCAGATCGAGCACTCGCTAGGTTGTCCAGGCGTAGGTGGCTGAAGACCTTCGCGCCATTGTTGCAGCATCGATTGAGAGCTAGATGAAGTGGCTGAGGGTTCGGGTGTCTGGTAGCTAACGGGTTCGACGTAGGTCGAGGAACCGGTAGAGGCCATCGTACCGGTCAACGGTGGCGATCCTGCGTGTCTGGTATTAGCATTGACAGTGATGGTAGCGGACGTCGCTGAGGTTCTGTGGCTAGACGCATAGATCGGTTGCTGGGGCGTAGGTGGTGGCGGGCATGGGTAAGAGTTCTGCGGTGGCAGGTTGACAACCAGTACGGTACCGCCTCCTACTGCCGGTTTAAACTGCACCATCTCGGAGAACCGCGAGAGTTCCGTCGCTGCGTTAGCGTTGTTCGTTGGCTGTGCAGCAGCTCCTGCCGCCGATGCGACAGTCGCTTGCTGATGCTGCGGTTGCTGTACAACAGGCGTATCCGCTGTTCTCGAGGCGTTGTTGCTCTGTCTCTGTCTGGGCGGTGAGCTAGGCGGTCTGCTGGCTAGCATACGCACGCGTTGCGTGCTACCATATACATCGACGAACGCCCAGAGCTGAAGACTCTGATCTACATGCATGACAACATTCGGGGTACCACCGTTCTTGCTCATCTGTACCTCGCCGAAGTGGGTAACAGTGAAGGCGATCTCATCGCCGGGTTGGGGACTCGAGGCTACGTCCTTTGAGACGACCCAGTATTCCGGTCGGTCGAGTAGCAAATCGCTGTCGTCCGGAAGGTCCTCAACGCTGAGGCGGGCTGGGTCGCAGGAGGTCAGACCAAGGGCTAATGCACCCACGTACATGGGCTCGGTTGCGAGGATCTGGACGACGAGACGTTCGCCGAGGACGAGTGGCCGGTTGGTGAAGGAGTAACCGTGGCAGAATTCTGTGTCGCTGCGAGTGGCTACACATTGCTGGTTGCTGAAGCGGATGTTGCGACCGCGGGTTCTGAAGAAAAAAACAAAGAAAGAGCGTTAGTTAGTAAACGGTCATTGTTATGTATATGTATAGTTGCGATAGAGAAGTAAAAGATAAACGTTATCAGAGAGCACGTGTGACATTAGTCGTATATATACACAATATCTCTGCGTCAAATGCGTATTAAAGATTAAAAGTGTGAAAGTGCGGATAGATGCGTAAAGTATAGTGACACTTACGGATGGAACGGCAGTGGAGCGAATAATACGCCTTGGGGCTGGAACCTCAATCCTGGCAGTTCGACATCAGGCTCGTGATGAATGCTAACATCTCGCATTGAGGGTACGATGATCCTCTCGACGTCTCTGCCGGCATTGCTAGCATCGTCCATAGCGGCGTGCCTGCTATGTTGCGCATTGTCCTCATTGCTGTGTTCAGCGCCGCGGCGGACGTTGTTGAAGTGCTGTCTGTTAGGGTCGACGAACTCGATAGCCGTGCTGTTACCGTAGACATCGATTACTGACCACAGAGGACTGCGCGTCTCAACGCCGCTGAAGAATACACCCTTCTCCTCGCCATTAACACCGAAGTGTACGTCACCAGCTGAGGTGACGTAGTAGAATAGCACAGTATCACGTTCAGCGAAACGTTCAGCGAGAGCTTTAGCCCAGTATCCAGGTTTGTTGGTAAGGTCTGGGCAAGCGTACCGAGGTAGACCATAACGGAGGTTCACCGGGTCGTTCGAGGTGAAGCCGAAACGGATAACGCCGCTCCAGTTGTCCGAGATCTCCAGGAACTTGATGCATACCTGATTGGAAAGAAAAAGGTGCTTCGTTAGCATACGTGGAACGCTTAGTAGCGCGGTATATAATGCAAGACAAAGGCTATGTTTATAGTATACATGTACGGTCAGCTGCGCGAGTACGTGCGCATGCGACAGCGGGAATAGAATAAGCTTTTAGAAATCGGAGTTTATTGTTTTGACGTGACGACGGGGTAATTTATTCGGCCGGCGTACGCGCTATTCCAGGGATAGAGGTAGCGAGGTTGCGACATACAGACGCGCTAACGAGTCCTTTGTGCCTTGATTTATGGAAAAAAAGAAAGAGAGGGACACGGGGAATTTTTTCGGGTATTTCTAAAACGTTCGATTGGATCACCGTCTATTTTTGAGCGTTTAGTGCAAAAGAGGTTGCTTATGAATATTTGACAAGGCGCGTTAAACAACAATATAATGGCGGTTCGATAATTTAGGATATATTTCCGTGTATGTTTACATACATGGGATAAAATACAACAAAAAGAGGAGCTAAAAGTATCAGGGTCACGCGAAGTGTCTAATTTACGACGCGCGGCTCTCCTCCTCTCTCTATATCCTATATATGGCATTTATTACCAGCGCGTGAAAAAAAAAGGAAATATTCATCTCTCCTAGACAGCCGTGATAATAATGCGCCCGGTTGCCGAAAAAGGAAGAAGAGAATGGATGAGACGTTTCACCTGTCGCATTCCTACTGGTTTACAAGCCCACGCGCGCGTACATGTATCTAAATTTCTACAGAGATCGAAAGTTCTAGATTCTTACCTTTTCGCCGACGCGTACGGGCCTGGCGCTGAAGGTAACGCCCTTGCAGAAGCTCTCGTGTCTCCTGGCAATAGTGTTGCCGTTGCATAGCCGAATGTTGTCGCCGTGCACCTGGTGGAAGGTCAGCGGCGGTAGATTGTTCGTTACGGCGTTTGATGATCGGGGCGCTGTAACAGAGAGAATAAAACGCTACGTTAGAAAATATGTAATAACAGGGGGGAAAAGGTACAAGAGATCGTTGGCGTAAACAGATTTTTTTGTTGGCGGAAATGTATAAGAGCGCGCGAAGGCGAATGGCTCTGTAAAGGGGGAATAATATCGATCGTTGAACAAAAGCCAGCACTGAAGAAGAAGAAGAAGAAGAAGAAGCAGAGAAGAGAGAATAAGATTCTTCTTCTTCTTCTTCTTCCGCTCGGCCTTCTTTCTCCGATCGCAATTAATAACACCGCAATCCCTTTCTCACGAAAACTCTACGCAATTGCTCTCTCCTCTCCTCCTCTCCTCTCGTGTGTATCTATATATACACATCGTCGATATACTGTAATTTTAAACGCCGGTGGTTTCAGAACACGAGAGAGGGATATATACACACATCGAACAAAGCGCATCAAAGCATTCCACACTCGCTGTTTTCCGTGTGTTTTCATCAATACACAACGTTGACACTGCGCTATATACGCAGGAAGTATCTTAACCGCAGGTCCGAACCGATGCCCTCCTTCTTTTTTTCGGGAAAAACAGAGGGCCAGACATTTCCAAGATTCAACGAAGCGCACGTGCTGCGCTCTTTTTTTTATCCCTCGGGATAGATGAAATTCCCTCAGCTGCCGGCGCGTCCAATTAATCTCGGGGAAAAACCGGTTACAGTCTTGCTCGCGAGCGTGACAATAATTAATACGCTTGTTAGAACTATAAAAATAAAAGCAGCACTCCTGTAGTACGTGTTATTACTTAATGAGTCGATACAAACGTTCGCGTTTTCGGAGGCCTTGGAAAACGCAGGGATTTTCGCATATCGCACGATGTATATAAGTATCGGGTGTCTACCGCTACTGCCGGAGGCCGAATCAAGCGTTCCGTAACGCCGCTCTCGTACACACATACATGCACGTAGTACACGTACAGCGTGGGAACCACCGCCGCCGTGTTGGAAAAGCGTGACTACTCCCGGTTATTGCCTCCTTCTTCTACTCTCACCTAATCGCAGTATATATACACGCGCGCGTCAGTGTCTCACTGCGGCTGTGTACAATGCGTAAGGCACGTCGCGACAGTTTTCTCTGCTGCTTTGTTGTATACATGTACGTACGACCTCTGTTGCTCAACTATATGAAGCGGGAGAACTAGGTTACCGAATAGCGCGGCTTTATATACGCGCGTGTCGGAGTTAGTTAATTATTATCGAGGTCCCAATATAACGACTTTTTAGCGCACACCGCAAGATATGGCTGCTGCGGTTAGCGGCGGCGATTCGATACGGCCGTATAATCGCGCTTCTTCCGGCGTCCTTTTTGCATCACCGAGCGAGCGGAAGGTTTGTATTATCGCTACGACAAATTTTTTTTTTTTTTCGTTACCGTTATAAGCACGCGGCATTGTCTCGGTTACATTAATTCACACGCCACCGCGCTCTCCTACTTGTGCTTTCGTTCGTGAACGAGTATAGAAAGAAAGAAAGCGCTGTTACAATACAAACGGTTAATAAAGTTGCGCAATGATATATACCAGGGTCGCGGGTAAGATCGGCAAATCGATTTGTCCCGCGGACGAATCCGCGCGCGAAATAAGCAACTATGGGCGAGAGAAGAGCGCGCAAGCCGCGTGGGAACCCCGCGGCACAGATTTCTTGCTGCTATGTGGCGTTCGCTACGATCCTTTTTGTCCCGACTTTCGATTCTGGGCTGTGTAGCTACTACTCCTGCGATCGCTCTAAGCCTTAGCGTTGTTGTCTATATGTGCCAGATATTTTAGGGATAATATTGTAACGGTACGCGTGAGTGTGATAATTGCCGGGCGTACGTCATGGCTAATTGACGAATAAAAATCAAGGATCGTCCTATAACGGTGGTCTATGATGATCGATAGGCACAAAGGTCGAGTCCCGTCTCGCCTTTTTTCTATAGAGGGGGGCAAGACCGTTCCCACGATCCTCTATATCTATATATACACATAGACGCGCCTGCATAGCTCGGAAAACGGCGAGTGGATTTTCTCTCTCGCTCTCTGCTCTATGATCCACACAGAGTGAATGCACCCGCAGGAATGCCTTACGAGCTAGGGTGCTGCCTCTGGCCCGTCCGGAATTTTCTCCGGGCGAATTTTAACGAAGCTGCTGCTGCTGCTGCTCTTTCA
This sequence comes from Torymus auratus, assembly GCA_900474315.1. Lineage (NCBI taxonomy): Eukaryota > Metazoa > Arthropoda > Insecta > Hymenoptera > Torymidae > Torymus > Torymus auratus. The sequence continues at coordinate 52,870 of UXGD01000122.1, forward strand.
TTACGCGATTATTGCAGAGAGAGACGCGCGAGTATAAATAGATAGGGTAGACGACTCTGTCTCTTTGTTCCCCTGCTGCTCTTTATGTGGGTTATGCAACGGCGCGTGTTTACCTGCCCACGCGCGTAAGAGTGAAGGGGAAGGTTAGCGATCTCGGGTAATTCTTAAGTGCGCATGCAGAGAGAGACGGCTAATCTCGAGGAGATAGCGAGATTGCACGGCTGTGTATATGAATTTTTTCTGTATTAGTGTATATAACTACTACATGACAGCAGTTGGCGAGAAACGTAATACTACGCTGAAAGTTTTAACGCGCAGGGTGTGTGTGTAAGAAGCCCCGAGGATGCCGCATCTGTCACCCTATCTACACCCACACCCACGCATATATACTCTTTTATTTTTTGCACTTGATGCACACACACACACAGCTTTTATTATAATCGGCTTATCGCTGATGTTTTCCTTGCGCTGTCTCTCGTGCAAGCTAATGAACGGCGATGCTTACGCACAAAAGCTGCAGAGCGGAAGGCAAAACACAATACCATCGATCGATCGGGGCCCTTATTGCGCATCCGGCCGGAAACAGTAGGTAAGAATACAAAGCTCAGAGAGTATATATTATATGTGAACGAACTCACCGGCGATCGGGTTACCGGAGGAAGAAGAAGAAGAAGAGAGTCGTTGTCTGGCCACCCTGGTAGCGCGGCCGATGGTCAGCGGGCGTCTTGGTCTATGACACGATAACGACATTTTGCGCGGCCGGCGGGAAAGTTTAAATCCTAGTAGTAGCTTCTAGTACGATGATGAAGTCGGTGGTTGTGTGTATACAGAGAGGCGACGACGACGCGGGCGAAGATGGCGCTAGGGTAGGCGCGCGGAGCTCTCGATCGTGCCGAATAAACACCTCGCACATATATAAACACCTCTCGACGTATAATACACGTGTATAAGAAGAGATGTATAATCAACGCGGTGGATACACGAGATAAGGATATATATAAAGGAGTAGCGAAGAGAGAGAGAGATATAGAACGCGGGCGGCGCGCGCGACGCCAGCGAGCCGACTGACTGGGTGCCCGTTGCTGAACGCAGGCCCCAGCTGGCTTCGAGGCCCCGCATACACACACACAGTCACGCACGTATATAAGAGAGTGAGGGGAGCGGACGAGCGAGCGGACGCTCCTGCGAGTGTAAACACAAAGGCGCGGCGGCGAACGAAAGAGAAGGATATAGCTGAGGTACATCGTGTCATTTTTTTTCTTTTTCGGTGGTGGGGGTGGATGTATGTTATCGCGAGCGTGTTGTGTAACGAGAGTAGGAGGAGAGTGTCGTGGCTTTAGGTATAGACGGACGATGATTAAGGCTACGATTGTCTGTAAGGAAGAAGAGGGAGAAAGGCCTAGAGAGGAGGTGCCGTACTGCGCCGCAGCACTTATGTACTCTCTCTCTAGGTGCAACGAACCTTATTCCACCTCCTCCTCTCCCACAACATTGGCGCGCAGGATATATATATACGTTCATCCTGCGCACTTCTCTCATTGCGGTACCTAGTACTACTAAGTGGGTCGCGGAGCTCTATCCTCATTGTTTTGAAAAGCAGCAGCAGCAGCGACTCTTTTTCAGCTTCTTTTTTTTTTCTCCCAACTGGGTCGGACCTCGGTAACAGCAGCTGCCGCCGTGTGAGGGGGATGCACAACGGTCGCTCGTACGGCCAGGTGGTGGATGCGAGCGCACCGGGCCGCCCAATCGAAGCCCGCATTGGTGGGGCGCGTATCGACAAAGAACGACGACGGGGCCCGCAGCTAGAGAGAGAGTGAAAAAGCATTCCTACGTACATATATATTTTTTCGTCACCCCCCGAAAGTCGGAGCCCCCCCTTTTGTACGAGCGACAATGAAAAGCTATGCGCGCGCGCCGATGTGTATTAGAGAATCAACAACCGGTTACCGTTGCGTATACGTATGCGCACTTGCATCGGCGCGTGTACGGTTATATATATACGTCACCCTTGAAAACGCGACGCCGATCGATAATTCTCTTTGTCCATTCGCGAAGGGATGGCCAAAGTAGCGCGGCGAAAACTAATTGCGCGGTATAAAGTAAGAGCCGACTCTCTCTTCCTCGCGTGTATGTATATTAATACACGTACACGCGTGCAAATATTTGAGAGTAGAGTACGTACGTGTTATCGCGGTCGAGAGGTAGCTTGCCGCGCGGTGTGTGTCTTAGATTCGTATAATAGAGTAGGCCGATCGATAATCTACACACTACTCGAGAAAACGAGACCACATATATTTATAATGTTAAGTACAAGCTGGACATATAGCTCGGACGAATTGGCATCGTATATACCGTCGGCGGCGGCCGAAATATCGATGTGTCGCGGTCTTCCCCTATATATATACAGAGAGAGAGAGAGACGATCTCCATGGAACCGGCCGCCCCCACCCATGGGGTTCACTCTCTCATAGGCGTTAGCGCGCGAGAGAGAGCGGGGGTGGCTCGCGCAATACACAGAGGCTGTATCGATCCCCTCGCGACTGCGGCGGCTGTTGTCAGGGGGTCCGGTCGTTCTCTCTCTCTACGCTGCCGCCGCCGCGCCCCACCGGGCCTATATCATATACACACGCTAATTTTTCTCTTTTCATGCGTCTGGTTTGTTTCAGAGTCATTACGGGGAGAAAGTCGCGGCGCGTGTGTGAGAGAGATAGATAAGATAAGGATGAGAATAAGAAGGTCTTCCCAGAAAGAAACCATCGAGATTGTACGTGAGAGTGTGTGTGTGTGGATTGTACGCAGATGTTGAGAAGGGGTTTTTCGGTGTGTTTTAATATAAGCGCACGCGTGAATAATTCCCACGGACGGCGATTTCCCCTACTCGGTGTCTATAAGTGGGTAGCAGCAGGAAGGGGATGGAAGCCCCGAAGAAGGAAGGAAGGAAGGAAGGAAAAAAAAACGACGACGGTTGAGAAGTTTTTGAAAATCGGATTAAGAGAGAGAGGCGCGCGTCATGTGAACTTTCCCGGGGTCAACGGTTTTCTCAGCCGCTACGTGTACGCGAGGCTGAAAATAGTTGTTTTCGCAGTAGCACCGGCGGTATAAGACGCAAGATAAATAGATAGGAGTTGATAAAACCGATATGATGCCATAGCGGTGGGTGTGTGTGTGTGTAACTCGAGCAAACGGCCGAGACTTCCGGAGCCCACCGGATACGTATATACCCGAAAGAAGAAGGAGAAGAAGAAGAAGAAGACGGTGGATGAGGAGAATAAGACAAGTGAATGAATGAATGAACGGATGAGTGAGTGAGCGAGCGAGGGAAAATTAGTGAGTAAGTGACCCCAGGGCGCTTGACCCCGGCCAATTAAATCGGCGGCGCCGGGCTTCGTTTCGGCCGCGTGGGCAGTAGTGTATATAAAGACAGCGAGAGGATTATTTTTGTAATTTACGATGATGATCTATCCCGCACGCGCGCCTCGTGCCTTTTTTTTTACTCGACGATTCACCGGGGAGTAGCACAGAGATCTCTCGGCTCGCCGCGACATTTGTTCCATTAAAGTCGAGGGCTTCTCTGTCTATCCCCGAGGACTACGGCGCCCTTAAAAAGTCAGAACCAAGGCGTATGTGTGTGTATCTATATATACAGCGTGGGCGGGGGACCAGCAGCTCTATTCCCGTACACAGTAGGGCGTTAAAATAAAGTTTACGGTTTGTTTTTCTCGCTCACGCGCACGGGATGGAGAAAAAGAGTAGCGCCGCTTTAAAAGCTTATATATACAGTATTCGCGAGTACAAGGCTAGACTCTCTTGAGGGAGAGCTTGCAGCTGCCAAGTGTATATAACCGCGCCTCGACATTTGTTCAACTTCTCTCTCCCGTGGGCGATGGATCATCGTATATATATAAGGGCTGTGGCTAACCACCACCACCACCCCCGCGATATATGAACAGCCGTCAGGAAAAATCGAACTTCTTCCTTTTAATTAGAGCGCTAGGAGAGAAAAAAAAGTAAAAAGTTTAGTTCCGAGAACCCGATTGCATAATATAAGGAGGAGGAGAGAGTACAAAGGGAGCGACTTCCGGCCGAGAAGTTTGTTCGCTCACTTACGTACTCGGTTCACCTGCTTCCTGAGGCGAGACTTATCGCCGCGGCGACCTCGTTGAACCGCCCCCGAAGATAAACACACGAGTAAAGAGCGACCGAACGGACGTCCGGAGCAAACGGCCAGCTGATAGGGAGAAAAACCGGTTTCGCGCGAGAGAGTGAGCTAACAAAGACACCGGCCCTCGTGACGTCAGGATCCTGCTCCTCACAGCCTCCAAGCGCGGGTCAGTTATATGTTATACGTGTATCCTCCCGCGCCGTTATATATACATACACGCACACGCGTGTAGTGGCGCCGTCAGCTGAGCAGAGCCGGCGTTTTTCCGAGGACGCGGGGGTGCGGTCGCGCAGGGGCTTGTACACCCTACCTATATATATAAGAAACTGCAGGAAACAGCTGCAAGGTTTATCGATGCGTCAGGTATCGCGAGTGTGTGTGTGCATATAGAGAGAGGTAGTGATTCATTGGGTTTTACGTGTACACAGGCTGTGTAGAAATAATAATGTAGAACCGCGCGTGTGGTATAATTTAAGGGCGCGAGAACGAGAGAGAGGAAAAAAGGGGGTCACGGAGAGTCTTTTCATTAAGGCGCCTGGGGAAATGAACTCTCCTCCTACACCTCCTCCTTCGTCTCGGGTTGACCCCTTTGATCAGGACCGCGAGCGCCGCGTCGTACACGCATATATACACAGAGAGAGAGGAAAGAAAAGCCGCGCGGAAGAATTAAAGGGCGCCTATCCGAGCGCAGTGTATAAACAATGCGGCGAGGAAACGGGGTGACCTGTTTTTCCTCTCTTGTGTCTCCCGGAGCAGACCTGAAAAATATTCGGGAAAGCGCACAATAGCGCCTTTGTGTTTTTTTTTCTCCTTCTTCTCCCCAGTGACGACTTTCTCCGTACCGCAGCTATATAGAGATAAACATCGCGGCTGATTATGTCACGACGTCATCCTCTCTTCTCATCAACCGTAATTTCGCGAACGAAGAGAGGATGTAATTTAGATCCTACCCGGGATTGTACACGCGTCAGCGCGAATTACCGTCTTTATTAAGTTCTTTCTTCTTCGACAATAGTAGCTACAAGTATAATTCTTTAACGTATCAGCTGCACGCCCTGTTAATACGATACCCCCATAACCGCCCTCTCTTATAATAGAAAGAAGAAGAAGAAGCTTACACCAGAGGAAAAGCTACTGCACTTTTTTCGCTTCCGCATCCGAACCGGAAACACGAGGGGCAAAAAAAAAAACGGGACTGAGGCGCGCGCGCCCCCGTAACCATGGCGCGGGGGTAAACAGAAAAAAAGAGCTCAGAGTGAGTGAACTTAGAACTTTGAGCCTGACCTTCTTTCGAAACGAGAGCGTAGAGTAACAGCGCCGCCACTGTGGCGGCAGTGAAATATAATAAAAAGAGCGAGTTGCTAGACGCAACTTTTGCGAAATTTCGTCACCGAGAGGGGAGAAAAAGTGACGTGGACCTTGGTCCGCGGAACCGGGGCTTACGTAAACCGGAGCACTGTTGTGTACTACACACACAAGCGTTTCTAGGGTGACGGTTGGATGAACGACCATGTATTTTTTTTTGTTTTTTTTAACAATGAAATTGAAGCCATATACTCCTATCACGCAAATTCGAAAGAAATATAGAAAGAAAAAAACGAATAACAAGAACGCAAGCCTACCTAAACCCATCTTCTTCTTGAGCTTCTTGAGGACCTTCATCTTGCTCTTGAGGGGCGCGAGAATGTTCGTGTCACTACTTGGCGCACTAGTCTGATGATGATGATGGTGATGATGGTGATGATGATGATTGTTAGCCTCCTGATGCTGATGGCTATGTTTCTGATGATGATGATGCTGCTGTTGCTGTTGAGCTTGCTGTTGCTGGCCGTTGTGATGATGCCCGGCACCCTGATGATGATGATGATGCGGTTGATGTGCCTGATGCTGAGGATGATGATGATGATGTCCGACTGGCACTAGCACAGAAGCAGCGGCTGCCGCGTGGGCGCAGCAATTACACCTATGATGGGCCTGATGTGGGCCTGCACCGGCGGGCAGTTTGTTACTGCCACTGGCACCGCTCGCCTGCCTAATCGCGCACTCGGTCGAGGACACTCCCATGACGGCCGTGCCCGTCACTGTGTATACCACTGCCGATGAGGACGTGGACGTCGCCGAGGACTTGCGTGATAAGCGCTTGCGCTTGCGTAGCCACGCGAGCAAGCACATCCACAGACCGTGTCCCTTTCGCTAAAATGCGAGTCCTCCTCAATTCGCTTCTCAACTCTCGTGATTGAGATAACAAGGGTGGAGAAAGATAGCGTAGAAAACACACACCGATATATTAAACTCTAGCAAATATAACGCTGTGCCATGACTATCTGTACACACGCTATGTTTACGTGTACGCACTTATAACACACACTCCGGACTTTATGTATATATATCTATACAAGTATGAAGAGGCGAAAGCGAGAGAGAGCTGCGTGGCTATCCTCGCGAGCGCCCGGGTGCGACTGACTGGTGTACGCGACCGCTGTAGCGGGCTGCGCTCGTGCCAGCGCGCCCGGCGCGAGCCGCTAGCCAATCCCGTCACTCCTCCCCACCATAGAGGATAAGCGCGCGCCAGCTGACGAGGGGAGAGCGCCGCGCGCGCTCGCCGGGAAACATCAAAGGAGGGGAGAGAGAGAGAGAGAGAGAGCGCACCTGGTGGACAGCTGCCCGCAAGCGAGCGATGCTATGTGCTACCTGGACGCGCGCGAACGGATTCTGTGCACCGGGCTGCGGAGGGGTGGTATAAGAGGGAGGGAGAGGGATGCTGCTCAGCCCGGGCTTCGTTATGGTGCGAGAGCTGATAAGGGAGAACGAGCTTTTAGATAGGAGTGCGATGTCCTTTGATGGTACACTCGTGTAGGAATTCTCTGGCTTGGAGTATATCCTTGTGTGATGATGATTTATTGATTTGTTTGGCTAGCTTTGAAAGTGTTTAATATCGTCATTTTTGGTTGGTCTCTTCGTTTTATCCTTACGTTAATTGCTCCAGATGCTGGCTTAATTATAATTATAATTGGTCGCTTCATTTATATTAATATATTCATGACGATTTTTCTTCGAAAGGGGACACCCGTCGTGTAATATAATAAAGTGTTCGTAATAAAATCGTAATAATTAATCCGGAGTATGAACTAAACTATAAACAATTTCTTCATCTATAAGATCTCAAATCTACTCCTACTATAGGAGAGAAAGAAACCAGCGCAGAGCTGATTAAAACCTCATCGACGGCAATTAACCCAAAAAGAAAATAACGCGACGCGAGCAACTTTTCAATCAACCTCTATATATAGCGCAGCTGATCGATCGTAAACGAAGTTGAACGCCAGAGATAGATAGATCGAGAGCATCCGCCGTGCACGAGGGCTGATGATGGGAAAAATTCCGAGGGGAAAAGAGGAGGAGGAGACACATACAGCGAGAAAACAAAGTAGCCACACTCACTCTTCAGTGAGAGAGAGCGTAGATTTCATTCGCCGGCTCATCTCGGGTTTCCATGGGACTGCGTCTCGCTAGGACGTCCCATGCGCGCTTCTCTCGCTGCGCATGACTTCGCTAGCTCTATATACGCGGATGGATATATAGCCGAACGGGGATGCTGTATATTTATAATATAATCACTAAAAAATCGTTGAGCACGTCGCCGATGCGTGAACATCAGTGCAATTCTCACGCGGTATTATACAAAGAAGAACATCATCATCGTCATATATCTGCAAATTACATAACACACGCGTGTACCAATTGCGAAACTATGTATGTATACATAGAGGCGCCCTGATCAGACAATTCCGCCGCTTTTTATACAATATGCGGGCGGAATAATAGACCCCAAGTGTCCACGTGCCGATATAGTCAGACACGCGCTCATCGCGATTTCGGCGCCACCCCAAAAAAGGGGCCCCCCGATCACAGGTGTTATCATCGTCGCCACCCCCCGACCTACAAGGGGTGTTTCGAAAATACAGTGGCCACTATATACCACCCCTGTGTATGGGTATATAATAATGCTTTCGAAAAGCGCATTGTAGTACGCGATGAGCGCGAAAAAAAGTCAACAGTAGCCTGTTGCCTCGAGTCTTTTAAAGCTTGATCGTTGTATACACGTGGTGACCGTAGCTCGTATATTATAATAGGGAGGAGTCGAATTTTCGACTTTTCCGGGAACCAAACAGCCGCCTACTGTGAACGGGAAGCTGGCTCCTGTGGGGATACGAGAGAGACTTCATCTCACGCCTCCAGTAAATATATATGGAAGCATTTACATTTTTTTATATATATAAGACGCGCTGTATAATATTCCAGATACAATCGGAAAGTGTATATAGAGACGCTTACGATGCTTCTGCTGTTTCGGCCTCTTGGCGCCGCTGTCGACGAGGTTCCTACCGGCGCGCTCGTTCTCCTTGTTGCCCTCGGCGAGGATCCGCTTGCCGCCCCTAGGTCTCACCATACTCTCGCTTTTATCTCAATTTTATACACGAGTAAGATGCACACCGAACTGAGCTTCGAACCCGACTGAACGTGCGAATTTTGTCGTCCCTCGTGGTACTATTATATACCTAGGTATATAACGGACTTTTTTAGGGATTTTCTTTAGAGTAACCTAAACGTGTTCGAAATAGGAGATATCAAGAGTTATATATTTTTAAAATAGCCATTTGAATCGCGAAATTTTCCTTTGAATCATACACAGCTAATCACACACGTTGGTTTCTGGATGACAATTGAGTGCGAGCTGCTGGCAAGTGTAGTATAAGAATTATCTCGAATGACTCACTTGCAGTACTTACGCGGCGTGTGTGTATGCGTGCTTACATGCAGTAGAACACGATGAAGTTACATTTGTTACACGTTGCCGTTATAACAAAGAAGTCGAGGTTGCTGCTGCTGTCTATGTAGACACAGCTGCAGCACCGACATTAATTGAATGATAACGCGGCGAACTGTGATTCGAGTAAACTTCGTTGTCTTTCTAATTAATTAAGGTTTAATTCGATTTTATTATATTTTCGTATAACTGAAATGAATAAAAAGAACGAAAATTCAGGAAATTTCGAATTATAAAGTATACTCCGATCGTAAATTAATTCAAAATTCACGAACAACGTTCCTATCTCTCCACGTAAACCCGACACATAATCCTTATTAGCACACACACGTATACTCCTCCCGCATGCATGACGCAACTAACTTCGCGTAATTCTCTCTCTCCTTTTTTTTTCTTTCACCGCGAGCCCGCGTATATTATACAGCACCAACACAACAACTTTCCAACCTCCTCCACCTACGTATATATATCGAATTTCTAAACTCGCTTCAAAATTTCATTTTTTATTCGTTCGACCGAAACTTACGGCGGCGATCGTAATCTCTCGGTTTCACTCGCGAACTACGTATTGTAATAACGCGAGCGAGCGATCGAACAACTGAATACTGCGGCTCTCTCGAGAACCAGTCGCTCGCTCACTGCTCCTCTTATCATCACTATGGCGATTTTTCGCCAGCGGGTTAGTATCGCGCGAAGACTGCGGCCGCCTGATTATGCAAGTCCTTTTTTTTGCTCTCCATTCCTCCCTATCATACACATACACACGGAATTATACACGCGGCGCAGACTCGCGGAGCGAAAATAAACTAATTACGTTGCCGCCGCCGCTGCGTTTGTATTATAATAATATACAGCGGCGGTGCCTCTCTCTCTAGAGCGATAATAAACTTCACGGGCGAAGCGGCGGTCGATGAATTATTTATGACCGGCGGCGTGCGGAGGGAGCCTCGATTTTGTTACTTCGAGTGCGCGTATGCGTGTGTTATACACGGAGGGTTTTTAATTAGCGCGAATTGAACCTTTCTTTCGTCGAGTGAGGAATATATCGTTTGTTGTACACTGTGTACTGAGAATACCTTTTTTTATATAGAGTTGGTACAGTGCGTAAATGCGGAAAAAAGGGCGCTGTATATACATACTTTTTGCCTTAACGCACCGGTAAATTTCATCGCGATTGTCACGGTGAAAATGTCTGGTCTGTGTGTTATGTACGTGGCCTGGTACCACGCGTAGATATATATATATATGTGCGTGTGTTTATTCAATTATATATACGTGTATATAGGATACGCTCACGTGAGCGCGCGCGTTGTTCACGGTATACTACATAATAATATTACTCAAGTAAAATTAGTCGAGCGTTAATTAAAAAACTGCTTGACTTACAGAATTATTTGTCTATATACGTATAGAACAAAAAAAACAAGCTGACGCGAACCACATATACCCCTCCCCCCGCGGCAATAATTCGCCTCCTACAACCAGCCGGCGCGCGAACCGCTATCCTTACGCAGAACCTAACCACACACACGTACACGCGTCATGTGCTGCTTCTGCTGAATGGTTGAACGTCCGCGGCGGTATATACGCGAAGAAAGAGAAAACGGTGAATGGGCCTAGTACGCGAGCACCCGTTCGCTGAATGGGACCCTGACAATAACGAGGCACTGCTGCTGCTGCTGGTTCGCGATTTCCGCGCGGCGGGGAGATCTGCTAGTGTATGTATATATGTATGAAGGTGTGTATATATATGTGGGGAAGGAAACGGAGACACGGTTCGGTTGTTCCGCCTCGTTAGCGGACGCGCGCGGCCTTCGCGAGAGATCGCGTGTATATAGCGCTTTCGCGGGGTATAGAGGTGCTGAAGAGTTTTCGAATTGGGAAAAGTTGGGGGCGCGTAGTTTCAGCGAAAGTTGTATTATCTGAACGTAAATGTTTTGTTAAATTTAATTCGTAAAAACTTTATTATATATTACATCGACCTAAGCTAAATTCACAATCTGTGTAATTTAAATTTTGTGTAAAATTTCTTGACTAAAATTTTATACGTATTATTTGTGTAAAATGTACACAAGCGTGTGTAAAATTTTGTGTATAAAATCGACGTTTATACGCAAACTTTGTGTGTTAAATTTCAAATTACACAAATTTTTGTGTAAATTTTATTTTCATCAAAGACGAGAGCGTCTGATTTTACTCAAATTTTTCGTGTAAACGTCGATTTTATACAATTTTTTGGTGGAAAACAGTGATTTTAGATAAATCTTGTAAATAATTTTTAATAATGCAACAAACTATTCTTCCGACAATATACCGATCCACAGCATCCAATGAAAAATCATTCCCGCTTGCGCATCTGTCACTAATTCTCTCTCTCTCCCTCTCACCTCCCAACTATATACACACCCTCCGATTCTCCCCTACATTACACACGTATATATACCCGCATCCCCCCACACACATATCCATATACGAGTGCAGATGCGACAGCCACCGAAAGTCTGAGGTCGGGCCTCTCTCTCTTACACATTATAATGCCGGAATAGCGGAAGCATAGAGGCGGATGGCAGGAAGTCGGTGAGACTGGCGCGTGCGCCGTTCTCCCTCTCCTTCCCTCACTCTCGTTTTAGATCCTCGAGAAACGGAGGCTGCAGCGCGAAGGATCGGGTTTCACGTGTATGTATGTGGGGGAAGAGTCGAGGGGTGAAGAAAAAAAAGAGAATATATATATATATATGGTTTGATATGCGGCTGATGGCTGCTCGATGAGGTAAGTATATATTATATACGCGATAGTTTTTGATTGGGCGGTGAGTGAGTTGCAGCTTGAGGATTAATGTACCGTCGTGCGTGTAACCTACTCTTCAGGGTGGGTATTTATGATTCTAGTTTTATAATTGGGATGCTGTTGTATCAGCGGTATGAACAGGGCGCCTCGTTACGTGTTTATAGTATAGTAGCTACGAAACACGCGAGCGAACAATTAGACACACTTTTACGGCGACTACTCTGATGCGCAACAACTCGCCCGTCGCTATGTATATATAATACTCCGCACAAGACCAAACCGTGCGATGAGAACAGTTTTAAAGAGCCACAAGCCTGCCAAAATTGCAGTAATGAAATATCAGGCTAATTATTATAACTTCTCCAAAAAAGCGAATCTCTTTACATCAATGCAGCTACGACGACGGTCCTGTTATATATACACAGTGTCTTTATTCCACCGCAGCCACGTATACATACTTATATATACATAATATACACGCGAAGGAAAAGAGGCGCGAGGTGAAGAAGAAGCCTCGAGGAAGCGGAGATACGCTCGGCGACTCTATCCGGATTCCCTCTCCTTAGACGTGTACACACGTCCGGCGCGAAGACGAAGAAGAAGAAGACACGAGGGGGAACCCGTAAATTAAGAATCGCCCTCGATCCCTATCGTCGTACGAGTGCGCACACTATAGTCTTGTACTCCCGTAAAACGCCATTTTTCTGTAATTAAAGCGAGCGTCGTGTGTATATATATGGAGCGAGTACTGCGCGTACCGGTGTAATCAGCGAATTGCGTAATTGGATGAGGAGAGAGAAAGAATGAAATGTTTTTAGCGCTCGCGCGCGCGTGCCTTTCTTTCGCGCATTTTAATCAGGGTTTGTCTGGCTGTCTTTGTAGTCCTTTGTCGGGGGCTTATGTAATTTTCATTAGATGTTATGAACAATTGCGCGAGCTGCGGTTGTGGGAGTATATAAGGGAATAAAATGTGCGGAGAGATGGTGTTTATTTTTATGTCGAACATGATGTGTGTGAGGTGGATTCGTTGTTGTACGGATGTTCTATGAGGATACTACGAGTATTTATTAATTCATCGTCCATAAAAAATCCTTTTTGTTGTAATTACAAACTATTTCAACATCTTCAGCCAACTCCCATAACACACACATACGTGCAGCCACTCGAACTTTCTGTCTCGCTCAGAGAGAGAGGACACTAAACTTATATATACGCCTCTGGCAGAAGCGAAGGTAATAGCCTAGTCAAACGCGAAATTCAAATATCGCGCGCGTTCAGAGGAGAAGTTCAGCAATGAATGCCATACATTTCCGCGCGAAAGTCAAAGAGAGCTGCTCGAGAGCATCGCGAATATTCAATGAGCCAGCTCAAAGCCGAGATTGCGAATGCGAAATTCAAAGTCAAGTGGAGAGTGGTAGTTTATCGCAGTCGTCGCTTTTATATATATATATTTGCTGGAAAAGCGCGCGACGGTTGGGAAAAAAAAGTGTCTATCGGGTGATGGGTAAGATAGAGGTATATAATAAAGAAACTTTTAAAGAAATATATATCAAGGCCATATCACCACCGCGACGCAAACAGCCTGATGCGAATCACAGACACACTGTTGCGCCTCATTACGCTTCTTCTTCTTCTTCATCTCTCTCCCTACCCCCCGTAATCATTCCATTAGCACCCAATTCACCTCGGCTCCTACACGCGCGCTTAATTCACGTCAATCATACTTGCACTCTCCCATGTACAGTAGTCGCTCATCATCACTGACGAACGAGAGATGCTCTCACATATAACACTTTAGCAATAAAATTATTCGTCTCATAATATAACAAAAAAAAAAATTATATATCCATGTTCAAGGTTAAGCCTTCCGCCCCCTCCGGCCATAAATACTCATTACAATGGCACTCGTCCCTAATTTACATGCAGCAGTAGTACCTCTCCACGGTCTATTTATAAAAAGACGCGCGCGCGCGCTTCATTGCCCCACGGCTAAAGCACCTCCCCTCTCGTATATATATTCTTAGCCCGCGAGAGACACACTCGTTTCGGGAAAAATCCCCTTTGCTATTTCTGCAGCAGTAGCTACCTTCGGTCTCCCCTTATTATACACATACGAGAGAGAGGCGAAATATAGGTATCGCGCAGCTTTTCATTTTCCGCGTGTGGAAGGGGAGGACAGATGCGCTCGCTAGTATAGCTTTTAAAAGCCGGCCCTCTGGCTTTTGACTTTCCCTTTTTTCCGAGCTACGGTATATATATACACACCCTTCGGAAATAAAAATATATACGCCGAGGGGGTTGTATGTGTGCTTACGAGGGGGTATAAGCGATGGCGCCGCGGCTGCCAACGTAATAAAAGGTTTTTCCTTTCAGAGCGCGTGGTTCGATTATATTTTGACTTTTACCTTTTCTTCTTAGGAAAATTATATAAACTGTTTTTTATTGTATATCTCATATAAGTAGTATTCTAAACCCGCTCGAGCCTACATTCGTCAGAGAGAGAGAGAGAGATAGCTCGTCACCTCTGCGATAAACTTTATCTCTTTCTATACTAACAACGTAAACAACGCGGACTCTAATACGCTACTAATTAATTACTCGTTTATCTATATCGCACGCTTCTTTTATCTCTCGACTTATTATAACAAAGAGAATCTAACGCAAAATATATACAACGCAATCCCGCGTATTATTTTTATAAATATACTCGTTCAGAGGGCGAAGGAAAAGAGCTACTATATATATAACGCAGTATACGCACGTACGCTGCAGCTGCCGTAAGTGCGAGCGGTCAGCTGTCACCGGCGAGCGCCGCGCATAATTGGAGTGTGCTGCACGACGTGTTGTATATAGGCGACATCGATACCGGCGATACTTTCGCGATTTTCTGTGTAGCAAGAGGTATGGAGGGGTCAGATTTGAGGTATTTGAAATATTTGGAAGCCAACTATTTCATATTTCTGTATGTATATCGCTCTCCAAACAATCACTTTATCAAATTAAAAACTCCCATATAATATATACCCCCATAATAATGTACATATTTCAAAAAGGAGCCGGCACGAGCGGAAGGCCGAAATTTACTGCCGCCACGGCGGCGGCGACTATAGTTTATACTCATAAAATACACAACGATTCAACGTTGTGCGCATCTCTTATTCTCGCATACACACAGAGAGAAAGGAAGGAGACCGCGCAGCTTCTATATCTTAACGAGAGCAAGTAGAGAGAGAGAGAGATAATCGGCTTTTCGGAGCCGCTGCGCTCACTATTATCTCGTTACCCAAATAAAACCGCCGCCGTCGCCTTTATCAAGCGAGAAGGGCTTTTACGACGCGGAGAGGCCAATTGCCCCACGCGCCGTGTGTGTTTTTTACACTTGCGGCTGTGGAGTCGATCGATCGCTTCGTGTATATATGACATCTGCCCGCGGTAATCGTATTATATTATATTTTCGCAATGTTATTCTAACCCGATGAAAGTGAATACGCGGTTGTCTTTTCTTATTATACATATGAATGAAATATCACGTGTGCGGCGGCTTTCGCGTCGCCCAATTACACATTCGCGTTCGAAAATTCCGAGAAAGTAGGCCGCACGTATGCGCAATAATTACTCTCCGCTGTGTATAAGTACTCGCATTGTAATCGACGACGAGAGTACACTCGGATTAGAAAGGATCTCTCTCGCTGAACTTGAACACAGTGCCTTATACTGCCAATATATATAATATCAATCGGCGGAGTAAGAAGCACAGCCGCTATAATACAATACTCTCGCGAGAGACATGTGGTTTGCGGTTAAGCGCGCGCCAGTTGCGGATATATTTACGGCCGGATAATCGCGCGACGAATGTATATATTATATAGATATAGGAGAGAGATGTGTGGCAGCACGCGAGATGACTTTTGTGCGCGCACGCCGTATGTGTGATGAGGGACAGGTCGATTCGATGGATGTTATATATATGCGCTTTTGTGAATGAGGAGGATCGGTTTTTTTTTTGTTTCTTTATTGGTTGGAGATTGGTATGGAATTATGGTTGGTGGATATATTGTGTATGCGATCGGTGGATGATTTCGCGTGCGCGATGTGAAAAATTTGTTTATATATTGTTTTATATATAATCAGAAGGGCTGCGTTATACAAAGTGATTGTGGGGAGAAATTCAGTTCGGTGATAATTTTACAAAAATAAATAATTGCGTAATCAACTACCCTACATGAATAATAAAATCTGCTAAAAAACAAAAAAATTCCGGTCTTCGAAAGAACCGCTTGCACATTTCCCAAAATAAATTTCCCATCGCATCCACAACAACCTACCCACACACACACATGCCGACTTTCCCAGGCTCTTCTTCTCCATCCACCCACCACTTCTCTGGGAAACCGCGTCATCTCGTATCATCTACACCCGATCCTCAGCTGTTTTTCGGCACGCCAGCCATTTAAATGTCCCTTGGCAACAGGTACACACCTACTCGTGCAAGCTCTCCTCATCTCTCTCTTAACGAACGAAACATCTGCCCGCCGCAGCGGCCCGCATCGAACAGGTGCATGGAAAAAAATCATCATCGGCTCCTGCTGCTGCTCGCTTCGAAATTCATTAATTCGATGCTGCTTATACACACAGCGCGGTGTGCGGAAAGTCGTCTCGAAGAAAAAGAGAGCGATTTGGATGATGGGTAATCCGATACGGGCGAGAGAGAGAGAAGCGCGGTTGCCAAAAGTCTGGGTGTAATTTTGAAGGGATGATTATGATGCGAATGGGATTATAATATATGCATAGGATGGTCTAGGTGTGTGTATAGGTCGCGGATTAACCAGGTGCGCGAGAGGAGGTAGCTTTATAGTAGTTGATTTATTGTTATGTCGAAATTTTTTTCAACGACGAATTAAATATAATTCTGCGACGTTTTTCGGCTCTATTTTCACGCGCACGAGTTTCCACGAATTCTCTCATTCATCTATAAAAAAAAGCCACCCTCCGCGCGCGCATATGACATGTTTTGGTCTGCGGTAGGTATAACATTTCCTCTCCATAAAATCCATCTCCCACGTATAACATTTTCTTCCTTGACCACATAGCATCGAAGGACAGCGCAAACTTCACGCCTCCCTCACGGTATACATACACACCGCATACGGGAAAATAAGACAACCACCCCGCGGTTTTTCCCGATAAATGCCCAGCGGTCACGCAGAGTTATACACTCGCCGCATTCACCTAATGCGTTCTTAAGCTCGATCGAATGAGCGGTAGTAGTAGGCGCGAGACTTTTTCCTTTCTTCGACGTTTTTCTTTTCAGTGAGTATACAGTGGGGTAGTGGGGAGCGCGGGGCTCGTGCCGTGGATGGTACCATGGTGGGAGAGTATTGAAAAGCGGCTGCGATGGGGGGACACTGAACGCACTTGGCGCGTGTGCTGCGTTTCTGACTTCCTCGAATCTCTTCTTTTATTCGGTCGTTTCTTCTATTATAAAGGGGGTGGACAATGGATGTTCGGATGAGGTAGATTTATGTAATGGCGTGGAGTGTGGATATTTTGTTGTCGGGGGTTTCCGGTTTCTGGGTGCGGATCGGTCGCTGCATGGGTTATATAAAATTATTTTTGGTTTGCGTTAGTGTATTGTTGCTGATGTGCGGGAATGAAACGTTTGTAAGGAATTGAGAGAGTGTGTGGAAGGTAAGGCAATTTTGTGTATATGTGGGAATGTTGTATGTTGGGTTTGTGAGGCTAACATCAACTAACAAAATGTGTACTATGAGAAAAAAGTTTAATAAAAATTATTATACTTTTTGGTAAAGCCGTACAATCTGTAAAAACCTAAAAGATTGCCATACTTTATAAGAAATTTTGGTAGAAATATAGGAAAATAAATATGGTAATCGTTTGGGTTCTTATATACAGTCTGTGGTACACGGAAAAAATAAACAGTAAATCTTGCTTTACTGTACAAGTTAAATGAACTGGGTAAGGAAAAAGTAGAAACTGCTTTAAAAAAAAGAAGAATTCACTTTTTTTTTTAAGTTTAAAAGTAAATCTACTGTTTATTTGAAATGCATATCAAAGGATAATGTCAATCTTACTTTACTAAAACGTGAATTCTACTTTTTTTTAAAGCAGTTTCTACTGATTCTTATGAAAGTAAAATAAACTTGATTTTATACAGTTAAATCAATTATGTAAAATGTAGAATTTATTGTTTATTTTTTTCCTTGTAGCTTTATCAGGCAGTAACGTTTCCAAAATTTTCTTCTCAGTGTACCACAATTCATTACGAAAACTCCCACGTTCGCTAATTTTGCATTACAAATCATTACAATTCTCGCCCCACGCATATAACTTCCGAAATTTTCCGTTCTCACTCACACTAACCATTCCACGACTCTCCATATAGTCTTCCTCCCAAACCAACAATCCATCAATAATATACACCGCGCAAATCCTCCCTTCAAAAAATTTTTTTTTTCTCACGTCGCATCCACCTACATCATCGCTCTCATTCCACCTCAAAAAAGAAAAAAAAAATCATAACGCGCGATGACAGGTCATTTGAATTTCCTCGATCCGGCACCATACACATACATCTATTCCCATGACGCAACGGCCGGAAATTTAAAAACATGCACCCCCGGATTTAAATGGCCCATCGGGAGCATCTACCATCGTCGTCTTCTTCTTCTTCTTCCTATACCTGGCGACTTTAAAGCTAGAGTCGAGCAGGTATACGAGCCCCAGGATCGAACAGCTGAGGGACTCGGAAAAATCACAAAGCCGGGGCGCGCGTTTCCCACGCAACGCGCTTTAAAGGTCCCATACAGCGATCGCAATATTACGTATAGAGGGTGTAGGTAGCAGCATACACATGTGTAAAGCCGGAAAAAAATATTTGCCCTTCGCACGTTACTTTATATATTTCTCTCGCGGTAGTAGAACCGGAAAGTACGGATCTATCGTCTCATTCTCCACGGCGGTGGGAGGGGGATTATACGATTATCCTGTTTGCGTCGTTTAATAGAATCAATAAAACGAGAGAGTGAGAGCGTCTGGCCGCGACATGACGAATCGCTTATTATCGCGTAAAAAGAAGTGGTAGCCAGCCATTCATTCTCGTCGTATATAATATAATGAAGCTCTGCGAGCGCGACGGGATATCCTCGGAGATAACGCGCACTCTCTTATCGCTCTATTTTTCCCACAGGCGCGCGCTTTTCATATCGATTTCGCGTTATCCGTGGTGCAGGAAGAGAGAGAGAGAGAGAACAAAGGATATAGCCGCGGCGGGTGAGTCGCAGGAAGAAATTATTATCTCTTTTCGGCGTTGTGTATATTGTTCTCGAAGAGGACGTATAATACGTATAGTATTTAAATAGATATTATATATTATGTGAAATATATTGTATATATAATTGCGATGACACATAGAGATTATACTTTAGTCGCATATAGGTAAAATGTATTTTGTGATAAGATATACATAAATATTTCAACTTGCATGGTATATTTAAAAATATATATGTAATATAGTATAAACGACAACGAGAGGTATATATATGAGAAACTATTGAACAAAATGCACGTGTGTGTGTGGTATACATTGGATCTAAATTCATTATCATTTATATAGTGTTTTTCTAGATTATTAACAGACATTTCGAAAGTGCCTAATTATAATATATAACGTGATCTATATTATATAATAATGTGATATGTGTATTTCCAACAAGTAAATATACATAGTTTATAAAAGTGTTAAATAATGCATACATCATACATATATAATTATGTACACGAGAAAAGGAATTATATAAACTTGTCGTTCCGGTAAAAAAAGAGTGCAGTGTGTGTGTAAATCAATAAAATTGGGTCGAACGAAACGGGGCATATAATTGAAGTGCGAGAGAGAGAGATAGAGGAGTGTTGTCAACATTCAAAAAGAAATATAGAAAGGTAAGAGAAAGAGAGAGAAAGAGAGAGAGTAATAACAACGGGAATGACATAAACGTCTACTATAATATATATAACAAAGGACTTATTAACAGAGTATATAAACATCAGCAGGCATATATATATCGTTCGGACGTGTGAGATTGAAAAGGGGGTGTTCGGGGTATAGGTACGGAGGGGAGATTCATGATAATCAGCTCACCGTTGTTATCGTCCGCTCCCTGATATCCCTCAATCAAGTACTCTTTTTGATGGATTCTTATGCGATCGGCGTGCCTCGCTACAAAACACGTGGCCCGGAACAAAAAGACAACATTATTTTCTTACTTATAAAAGTGTTTTAGTGTAAGTATATATGCATATACGTGTTTTTTCAGAACCAGGCGCTATATATGTTGTTTTTCTCGCATCACGCGAGTGCGGCACGCGTCGGTAGCAGGTGCGCGCGTGCCGTCGACCAATCGGATACCGCGCGGCTCGTTCTTTCTTTCTCTCTGTCGGTGCGGAGCGGTCGTTTTATCGGCGTGCCGCTGGATAAGAGTGAGAAAGTGAGATGGGTCGTGTGTATATATACAGATATGGAATTCTTCGCGAGTATGTATGAATCGTTATATTAAAAGGCGCACGAATATAAACGTTATAAACTTGAGACAGAAAAAATGGGTCGTTGTCACGGGTATACAGCTACAAAGTGGAGTCAAAGCCCTCTAAGACGGATGCGGCCAAGAAGGAAGTGCGGACGCCGGAACGCACCTGATAAGCTTTCGTTCTTCCTCTCACTCTTACAGAGAACCGTGAATTTCCTTTTGATATATCCTTGACTTATTCCTCTCCCTTCGATGTAACCACAAAACCCCGAATAGAATCATTATATATTATAGCGCAGCACAGTCTATTAGCAACAGCAGCAGTCAGCTGCTCGCGGAAGAAGCTATATACATAAAAATTGGCAAAATCCACACGAGCATACGTAATAAAGAGCGAGACATGTGCGCGGGCCCAATTTATATTCTCTCCCGAACGTGTGCGGTATACCCTCTATTAACGTGTATATACAAGAGAGGCTCATTAATTGGCTCATCTGTCGAGGCTCTCTCGGAAACATCGACGGAGACGAAGAGAGAACGCGCAGGTATATACTGGAACTTCGGGAGAGAGAGAGAGATTATCGCGAGACGGCAGCTGCTGCTGTCGTTCTTTTTTCCGTTCGCCAAGGCGCGGCTGGAAAAGGACCGGGGAAATTAAGAGAGAGAGAGAGAGACGGGTGACACTTGCGTGGCACAGCCGTTGGTCCTCCTCTCCGCGCGTGCGCAGGTTGAACGCGCAAATTATTAAGAGAGGGTCTCGTAATATCGAAGGCAACGCGGGCTCTTTGTTCGCGGCGGGAATTATAAGTGTAGTTTCTTTTATATCTCTTATGGCTTTGCTTATACGGGAATAAAAAACCGGAAAAATAGTTAATCGTGCTATTTCGCACAGGTTAAATAAACTAGATAAGGAAAAAGCACAAAGTGCTTTAAAAAAAATAGTAGAATTCACTTTTTCTTAAGTTTTAAAGTAAAAACTATACTTTTTATTTGAAATTCATATATCAAAGCATAATGCCAATCTTACTTTACTATAAAAAGTGAAATCTACTTCTTTTTTTTTAAAGCAGTTTCTACTGATTCTTATGAAAGTAAAATAAACTTGCTTTTATACAGTTAAATCAACTAGAATTTACTTTTTTTCGTGCAAGTATGATCGTATAATTCTGAGGAAATTTTTGAAAAGCCATCCGATATACTAATAACCCGTAAATATATTATTGTTTTCGAATTCTCCAAACGACATTCGACAAATTTTCCCATTATTAAGACGTGCTATACAATGAACGTCTATAGATTAAGAACCAGCAGCAGCCTGTATTATCCACGTGCAAAAAAGTACGTGCGTATATCCATAAGCAAGGAAACCATCCTATTTGCATTTACTGCCTACGCGCTGCAGTAACAGCGCGTGCCGCGTGAATTCATTATTATATACGCGCAGTGGAATAAGTACGCAGCGAGTGAGTTTACGAGGCGCGCGCAAGTACAGTCCTAAATGATTTACTTACTGTTCTCGACTGACAAGAAGTCGGTTTTTCTTTCAGCGGTGTGGAAAGGTGTTTAATAGGTAGGCGCGGGCGGTTATTATATACCGAAGCGAATGAGTTTTTTAGGGCGTTGGTGAAAGGCTTTTTCCAGTTGTTTTCCCACATTATCGAGCGGCGGAGATTTCGAGATAAAATAATAGAAAGAAGAAATGATTTTTTATTGCATACTTTCAAAACGAGTAGCAATGATTTTTATTAACATTTTAGCTCGATACTATATTGTAAAAAAATTATATTCCACCATGCTTAACTATATACATACACGCGATACTCTCCGAAGGACACGATCATGAATAATATGTACGTAAACTCTCGCAGGCGCGCGTTATATTCTGCCGCACTCTCGCGGAGTTCATTATACCTCGCGGGCGATTCGCACCTGCCGCGTATATGTATACGCGTATAATGCAACTAACCGAGCCAAGCGCGCGCGCAGTTGTAAACTCGGAAATTGAGTTGTGCACCGTGGCGACGCGAGACTACACTAATGAATTAATCAAGCGGCGATGATTGTTACTTGATGCAGGGGTGGGCTTTTGTCGCGGAAAAGTGATTTTGCTGTATGTGATAATGTCATGTGTCTGACGTTGAAGTGCAGCGAAATAATTTTTTACTAGAATTAATTTAAGTTGTTATAAGCGATGGAAATTTTATTTGAATCTTTGTTGTAAAGTTATTTGATGTATTGGAGTGTAATTGAATATGAAGATGCGTGTATGATTAATATTAATTATTATAAACTTGCAAGTAAAATCAGATATTTTTTTGTTTGTTTTTATTTCATTGCGTTGCAACGCTGATAAACTTGAGACCCATGTAATCTAGTGTCTTTAGTGATCATTAAGAGTGTATTATTAGTTTAGTAGTTGGTGAGTGGGGTTCATAGTACATATAAATAAAAATTTTGTAGTAAAAATTACTATTTTCGTTGGTAAAGAAGGACCAGACTAATATATTGATGAAAATTATGATAATTATGTTTTTTCCATAAACTGATATAATTTTAATTAGAATATTATCCTCTTCCTCCTTCTTACTTATAACAAAAATAGTAATTGTTTTACAAAATTTACCTCTACGTACTATTCAATTCCTTTTCTGCAATGCATAATGATACATTTACATTATCATCTTTCCCTAACAATATCATCACATGTATTATAAAGTCACTCCTTTCATCAACCCTTTCACCTCACGTCCACAACCCAACTGCACGATAAAACCCTATAGAAATCGAAACCACTGAACTAAGCGATAGCGTATTTAAAGAACGCGATATACATACACACTACCGTAAAAAGGTAAATATATACATATCCTCGCACTCACGTGCCGCTTCTGTTGCTTTTCTCCTTTCACCTCCGCGTTTCCGCCCTCGACGCGGTAGGTTCCGCGTGCGCGCCTGGAAAATGCCTTTTGTGTCTCTCTTGATTGTGTCTTTTAGAGAGAAAATTTCAATGTCTATGGGGGAGAGCCGCGTTTTGTCTCGCGCGCAATTATAATCGGGCTTTTGAGCGCGCGGCATTTTTTTTCCCTTGTCGGAAGAAGTTGTCGCGTGCGCGCGGTAGCTAATTGTATAGATATTGTTTCGTTATGTTTGTGTGTCTATTGAGTCATCAACGAGTGGTGTATTAATTATGCAGAGTATATATGGTACTGTGAGGTTCCGGTAATATTTTTAAAGAATTACTGTAATGATGTAAAAGCTATAACTACTTTTACGATTTAATTTTAACAATAATTCCTAATCCAAACCCAAAAAAATCCGTAAATCACACACTGTAACCCAATATTTTCCCTTCTGTCTCTCCCAAAAATCTCATTTAATTTCATTTCACTTACACACACACTCCCAAGCGCGTATACCTATATACGCATCACCTCGCGTCCTGTGAAAAAAGTCACTTCGCCTCTATCTCCCTCTCCCCGACAAAAAAAAGAAGAAATCCGCGTCGACTCTCTCCTCGCCGCGCGTTATCATACCCGGCGCACGCGCGACAAAAAAAAATACATCATATATGAACCCGAGAGACTGCGCGCGCGAACGCAATTTCCCCTCGCCCAAAAAATAAAAAAAAAACCATCACCACGGTAGTAGTATAGCTCCCCTTTGAAGGAGAGGGAGAGAGAGAGATTTGCACGCGCGAGGGATCAAAGCCGAGCTCGCGCGCTTTCCATTCGAGAGCTTTTCTCGCGTCGAGCGTTATATACAGGAAAGTGAGGACAAACCATTTGGTTGAGCACTACTGCTGTGTGCCTGCCTGTGTGGTGTATATATACACTGGCGCTCTTTCTCTCACTGTGTTGGTGAGAGCTGTAACTGCACACTTACCTGAAACAGAAGAAATTTATTCGTGCTATTATTGCCTTTTGTTAGAGCGCGCCTCGAGGGCTGTATTATGTACTTAATTGCACGGCGAGTTATGGCAATTTAGCGAAGGGGTTGCTGGCTTTTTATGCGCGATGGTTTACGAAAGTGGCAAGATTGTTATGGTGGGCTTGAGTGATGTAAATTAATTGGTTACTGTTGCGGCGAGTACTCGGTACGCGGGGTTGAGTGAGGTTTAATGGCTCATGGGGTTAATTTCTATTGTACGCAGGTATATTTGCATGAGATATAACTGAGCTAATAATTATACTTGAATAAAATTAAAAAAAAAAATACAATTAAGTATAATAATAACGATGTACATATAAACTGCCTATTAAGTGTACTTATACTAGTTGATACTAATATGGTCAATCTACCAAGATATAATGTGTTTTTTTATGACACAGGGTTTGCAATAAAAAAGACAACATTTATATTGTTAAGTATCAACTAGGTAGTATAACTACAAGAATTCTACCATTGGCTGCTATAAACAAACCATGCCTATTAAGTGTTTTAACTCCTTAAGTCATGCTTAAATGTTTTTAAAAAATCAATCACGCATCAAGACTATTTTTACGGTACATTCTACACACCTCATCTATACAAAATACTTAAAAAAAAAAGGTTTTTTCTCGCTACACATCAACTGACCGAATCCTCCCGTTAATCGAATAATCGCTCCATCCCCTTGCATCTCTACTCGCTCGTCCTCGCAACCCTTCTACGCAACCCTATCTCCCAAGATCAAAGCGATCGCCGTACACGCACCAACCCCGAGACTCTCTCTCCCGTTTTACCTCGATTACACGTTAAATAAATACACTCCCTCAAAGCGAGAACAATTTTTGCGCTCGTTAATTATTTATCACTGCCTCATGCTAGACACACCGTTCACGCTACACCGCATCTGGCGACGTATACACCACGGAAAAATCGCGCGTCGCGTCCAGGTGATCGCCAGACTTCGCGCCGGTGTGTGACGACTGCGACGCACGTGGGGTACACGAGCTAGGATCGATATATACCGGGATTTATGGTGGGAAGGACACGACGTGTATACCTTTACGAACGAGGTAGGTACAATGAGAATGCTGTAACCTGCGGGGGATCGCTCGCGGACATGTGGCGTAGTCGTCGCAAAATTTTATGCTCTTTGTACGTACGCACGTGTAAAAGCGATCTGTACGTGAGAATGGTATCGATATAGGTATACCTGCGGTGTTGTCTGTGATACTACTGTGAGAATGGTGACCATATACAAGGACGACTGAAATTTCAATTTCCAGACGCTATAGCGTGACAATAATATAATTATAAAAGAGAAAAAAAACACACACCACCTGGACACAACTATAAGAAATCCCACCTCGATATCTAACGGTATACACATTATATTATGCACACCACACGCCGACCGATAACCATCAGACCCCTATCACCCGCATATACATCTCCATTCCGCACCCCATGGCTCATTACCAAGTCTACCTCAAGAAAAAAAAACGAAGGAACGCAAGAAACGCACGTTTTCCACTTTCCTAAAAGGCGAAGAAACAGCATATAACGCGGACTAATAGCTTCTCTCTCTCTCTCTCGTTGGTCGGGGCATGTGGTACCCAGGTGTCAATGCGCGCGCGCGCGCCGTGAGGCCCAGGTGCGCTCCCCCCTTGCACGGGGCCCATTGATTTCCGAAGGTAGGGAGGAGAGCGACGGCAGCTGCGCGCCGGAAGTCCCATGTAGCGGCGGCGCGTCATGCTCGCGCACTCCAGGCCCAAAACGCGATTTTTCGCGAGAGCTGTACAAGTGTCGATATTATATCCTATGGTTTTGATAAGGCTGTAACGAGGGAAGTGTCTCGTTAGGATATATAATGTGCGGATGTGTGTAGCTGCGGAAAACCACAAGAGAGGTCCGAAAGCTACGCGATGCGCAAAGACAGATGCCGGGGGCGCGTGGAGTCATCTGCAATGCACAATGTGAGCGTTATGTATACGTACATGAAAGCGCGAGCGCGGTTTGAAGTCGAAGTTTGCGGGTTTCCGGAGAGAAAATTTCAAACTCTGTCGGTTTGCGCGGGAGTATATTATAACGTCATCGGTGACACTCGATAACCGGAATCGGACAGCCGTGGTCTCTGTTTTCCATTGAAGAGAGAGAGAGAGCTTTAATCGTCGTGTAATTACTGTAGGAGAATTTGTCATCGTTGTTGTAGAGCAGTTGGGTTTCCATTCGATTTGCGAGGGAAGAATGCGAAGAGAATTGAGCGCGTGCGAAAAGTTCCCATGATGGTTTTGAAAATATATGGGTTAATTGGAGTGTATAATAAGCGCGGTGTGTGTGTTATGGGCTATACAATGTAAATGATGAAAAAAAATATGAAAATTAAAATGTCTTAACGCTAGGGAAGAGGATTTTATGAGTGAGCGGTGTGAAAAGTGTACCTGCGGGGCGTTGCTTGAAGTTTTAAATGTTGTGGGTTGAGGAAATGTTGAGTAAGAAGTATTTTTTAGTTTAATATGTAGATATCTATAGGTGTTTTTATATTTTTTTGAGCAACTATGAATTTTTTTTAAGTATTTTTTTTTGGCGCTTATCCGTTACGATTTAGGCTATAAACGAATTTTGAAAAAAGATACTAACTTTTAATTATCATACGACTCTTAAAAATTAATTACCCATTAAAAAAGAAAAAAATAATTTTGGAATTTTGGAATAGAGAAAAATTGTGTACTAAACATTACCATTTTTTATAGTAAACGTGGGACACTCATTTTTTCATGAAAAATTAAAAATTTTGTGAATTTATAGTGAAAATGGCTATTTACATAGTAAAAATTACAAAATAATAACAATTTTTACTATAATTTGTAGCAATTTTCACGAAAGTATATGAATCTATCCCACACAATTTCCTATCGAAAATAGTGAAGTACAGTTATACAACAAAATTGTTCTCCAAATTTTGCAAATTCTCCAGCCACTCCCTCCACCAAACAACCACTCTACCCCCGAGTGTTCCAGAACAAAATTAACGTATACACCACCGCACCGCGGCCCCAAAGAAATCAAGCTCCTATCAACAAGTGGAGAGCCGTTGCCGGCGTCGCTGCGCAGCCACAAAAGGGCGCATATATAATCGCGAAACATCTGACCCCCAAGACTATATACCATACACGCGTGTATGTGCACGTGGGGGCGCGGAAACAATGCGCGTACGGCTCCTCCTTACACACAACCTCGTCAACTGCAACGAGCTTCACTCTATACATTAAGCCAAAAAAGAAGAAGAAGGAGGAAACGAAGAAAGGAGCCAATGCGCGCGTGCTCGCAATATAACGCACAAAAAGCGAAAATTCCTTTTTTTTTTCTTCTCTTCATCGGCTCGTTTCGAGAGAAGAATAAGGTGGGTGGAGGCGAAGAAGAAGGAGAGCGCGGCAAACGAGCAGAAATTTCATTCAGAGAAAGAGACTCGAAATTCGCTCGTTGCCGCGCATAGTCAAGGCGGATATGAATGGAGAGCTGCTGCTGCTGCTGGTTTTTTCAACCGCTCTCTTCGCGGATATATTGTTGATAGAAACAATGGAGGCGCGGCTGGTGAGAGGGCCAGCTGATGTACCAGAGCCAACGCCACCACCTCCGCTTGGCAACAAGACGCGCGTGTGTGTGCTGCGTCTGCAGTTTTTCAGACAAACGAGGGAGAGAGTAGTTGCGACTAATTTTGAAAGTCCGTCTGTTGCCGATGCAGTTGCGGTGCAGTGACACGTGTGCGTTGAGTTGCTGGGTTAAGGAGAGGCTGATTTTTTTTTTAGGATGGGGTCGATAACTAATTTTTCGGGGTGCTCTGGGGACAGGATGAAGATCGTGGAATATTGTGGATTTGTTGTATAAGGGAGCTGAGTTTTGTTTTATAGAATTATTGTGTGATAGGTGACTTAGATGTGGAAGATACAGTTATTTTTAACACAAAGTATAACTTTTTGAGAAAAAAATGAAAATTAATTTTTAATACAAAGTTATTATACTCTTTCAGAAAATGAAATGTGTATCGTCAAAGTTACTTGTCACATGTAGCTTATGCGTATCTAATTTTGAAATGAAAATAAGAATAATAAATTGTGTAATAAATTTAAACTAAAAAAAGATTATAATAATTTTTCTAGGTCCAAAGAACACTTTCGAATCAAAAAATCATTGAATTAATATATGTCATTCTGGCACTTGTCCCAATTATCACATTCGAATATCATCTTTTACAACCTACAATAAAAACCCTGTCACAGCTACATATGATTCTGCATTAACAAAAAAAAAAAAAAATCTTCCCCTACTCACCCTCCCACCTTAACCATCGATTCTCCAACAAATAAATCGGCTCTCGGAACACCGATCCTTTCAGCATACAACACAAACGCTCTATAAATCCTCGAAACTTTACTACCGTCGAAATGTTCACACGCGGAGATTTGAAAAATCGTCCTTTTGCTGTATGTGACGCGCGTCACCGGGGGGACGAACTATAATATAACCTTACGTAACTGGCACGTCGCGCGTAACAAAGGCACGCAGCGAAACGTCAAAAGGAACAACTCTCAAGGCGACACACGAGAGCTCGCGCTTTTCTATTGGTGAAAAAAGAATAAGGAATTTTTGTTCATTGTCCCGCGTGTACCTATACGCGGAAGGAAAGCTCGTAAATAACCTGCGACGACGGCACAGCGTCGATTGAAATCCGAGTGCGCGATGAAATGATGAGGTGGATTATATTATCGATCGATCGATGGTTATTCGAATGTTTACGTGCGATTCTTCATAAATAATCTTGGATTTCAAATGACTTTATCGTGAAATGATTAACGAAATATCCATGTTTCATAACTTCTTATAAAACATACGCAGCAACGTTTAACCAATAAATTCACGTCCCCCGTACACCTAAAATAAACAAAATAACGTACACGAAATATCAAATCCTCCCCCACTCCCGTACCTCCAAGACACACTCTCAGCAGCACGTGCGCTCACTCTCTCTCTCCATTCACAAAATATCCCCATGATGTACACCCTCCAGGGCATCACCCATACCTTCCACACTGAAAAATCACGGCGCTCTCGGAACCTGCGCACTATACACACACGCGAAGAAAACCTGCAGGGAAGCGTACATCGTAAGAAAAAGAATGAAAGAAGAGCGAGGCACGCGTTCGGATCTTCCCACCACTACCGCCTACGCGTGCCGCGTGCAGGTTGCCGAGAAAGAAAACCGCAGAGGAAAATCGGCTGAATAGGTGTAGCCGAGGGTGAGCTATATAAGGTTCTTGGAAGACGTACCGCTTGGCTTTTTTTATTTGATTGTTGGAGGGGAGGGTTCGGACGGGGATGATGATGGAAAGGTGCGCGAGTAGGTGTGGGAATGATATGGGACCGTGGATAAGGTGGAAATGGAGGTTAAAAATTGATTTTTTTTTTTATTGTTGACGAAGTATATTAGTGTAGCTGAGGTTTTTGTATAATAATAATTATAATTATTTAAAAAGATTCGATTTTTGATAAATAAATGAATAACTGTAAGAGGTATTTTACCGTATTAAAAAATCACAGCCATATCCATACAGTTTTCATCGACCCATTCTTTTATTTTTTCATCACTTTTTCCTTCGTATATATATAGCAGCGGGCACAAACGTCCCCGGATTTGAGGTCGGAGCGCAGGTTATCGTTTTCAATTTGCGATTGAAATTGCTCTCGTCGGCCGCCGCTGCGACGACGTCTGCTTTTGCTTTCGTTCGTCTTTTTCGATTTTGCCAAAATAAATTTACATTTCCGCGATCAAATTTCCCGCTCTCGATTGTTTTCCCGCACCCACACGTGTGTCTGCTGTCTCTCACTCTCAGAGAGAATTATGAAATTGCCGCGGCGAATATATATATGTATGCGCATATTGTTAACGATAAAAAAAATTATAATAAAAAAGAAGCCGTACGTGTATATACGGTTCATCCATAAAAACGAGAGAAAAAAAAGAAGCTGCACCTATAGCAAGACACAATAGATTATAGCGCTGCTGGACACACGTTTATACGTTTTTTTTTTCTGCCCATCGCCCATAAACAAGACTTTTTTTGCTTCAAAAAAAGATAGAGATTCGAACGCGGACAGAAGTGCCAAATGTTCTATACTCACTCGCGCGTTATAGAGACGAGTACAAAGAGGAAATCTTTTTTTTTTTTATCCATCATCCCCCTTTTTTTTCACGCGCGCCGTCCTTGAGCGTATATACAACGCGAGTGTAGGTACTCGATATGTACGTGTATACGCGCGCGCTCGTAAACAAGGATAATCGATGAGTCCTCGAGGTCGCATTGTAGTCCCGGTCGCGAGAGAGAGGGAGAGAGAGACTGACCGATGACCAGGGGAACAGAAGGGCCGTGTGTGTATATATGTATAGTAACGGTGTGGATGCGTGATGGTCATGTGCGCACTACACGGGAGAGGTTGGGTTTCAAGATGCGGAAATCGATGCCCGAGCGTGCCCGAGGTGTATTATTCCTGGCCGAGGGATGAAAATTTTGTCCGGCAGTGATGGTTGATTAGTTTTGTCGATTTGGTAAGAAAATTCGGCAAAAATGCGTACAATATTAAAGCCTTCGTCTCTGCCTAAGTATAATAATTATAGATTTGATATGACATATTATAAAAAAGAAAAGAAAATTTAAACCACGTCAAGCTAACGGTTCCTTTTAAAACATTCGCTCTCCGCCAGATACCCGAATAAGAAGAAAAAACAGCAGCAGCGGCTCCGAAAATCATCCCGATCTAAGACAGCGCACGAAAATCACGAAGAGCAACAACAGCTGCTGCAGTCAAGGGGGCGGCTATACGTACAGTCAAGCCGCTCGCACGCCCCCGAGCCGATTTTCTTCCCTTACATACTATACCGATGTGTATCTATCGGTCTATCCTCGGGCGCATCTTATCGATGCAGATGCAGAGAGATGCGGGTCTGCGATTTTCTGGAATTCAAGGGACTAGGCGCGCCTGGGTTATCGCGTGTCTTCGTCTGGCGTCTGAGTTTATACAGATTTTATTTATTTATTTATTACTCCAGCAATTAAATTTACGTAGGTAAATCATATAAAAGTATATGAAGGTACTTGTACATATAGGTTGGCACAATACCTACAACCTAGGTATACTTAAAACTAAAAAAAGAATAATGCAAATATCTATAATTTCGCTTCGCAGTAAAAATTGACATTCGTATAAAAACTTGTGAACTACTGAACTGAACTATTAAACTGAAAAATCGTGTACTCTAAGATTATAAAGATATAATATACGACGAAGGGTTGAAAACCTTGCTCGTCGCTGTACCGAAAAAGTAGTGATTTAACACTGTCCCACCTGCCCGCTCATAAGACTTTCCAAGATTCCTTTTCCCACACCCTTAAGAAGTCGCAGCAAGATTCTTCGCTTTCCCTGCATCCCTCCCCAATACCTCTACCTCATCCTCACAGACAGCCACCAGGTGTGCTATCTACCTACAACTCTCTGTATCCACATATCAGCATCTCTCGTTTTCGATTTATCCTCTCTCTCCCTCTCCCCATACGCGCGCCCTCCACTTATCCCCACCAGGGTCCCCGGCACGCGCCTGCACACGCGGCGCGCACGCTCCATTGTGCGCGCACGCATGCTGCAGGTATATATGCCTCCTCCTCCTCCGAAAATTCTCGCTTGCTCTCCGACACATCTGTCGTTCCCGCCTGGTAACAGGCGGCCTCGGCGCTTTTCCATCTCTCGTGTGTGTATGTGGACGCGTGCCGCACGGATAATGGCCGGCTGAAAGGGAGGGAAAGACCCGCGCTTGCGTGTCTGTGTGTGTATATATGGGTATTGAAAGAAGAAGAAGAAGCGGCAGCTCGGCCTTTTTATCTTCTTGGCTTATATTCACTTGCGAGCGAGCTTTTCTTTGAGAGTAGCGCGCGTTTTGCGTGCGAGCGCTGGTTCAACGGTTTCTTTTTTTCTGCTGTGCGCGGGACGTTGCACTCGCGACTCACGCGCGGGGTCTAGTTCATGTGTAACAAGAGGGGTGGTGTCGTGTCCATGAGCGAGGAATGTTTAGAAATTTATATTCGTATAAAAGTTACTAAAAGTTTGGTTATATGTCAATTACTTAGCCCAGAGTCGGACAACTCCAACTTTTTGGTACTTTTTACTATATACACTTTTTGTAAAATTTAATAGTTAAATGACCCAAAAAGTTAAAAATTATTAGTCAGAAGATGTGTGAGTCGGTGTATTATATCAAATAAGTCTACACGATCGTATACAAAACCTTTTAAAATTTTTTTTCCACCCACTACACATCGCTCAGGATGTACAAATCGTAAATTAACAAACTCAACGGGCGCAGGTTACATCCGAAAGCTATATTAACGATCTATTAAAAGCGATGAAACGGGAACTTCGTCTGGCCGGAGAGCCGAGAGTCAGTTGCGATGTAGCCGAAAAACTACATGTGTCCGATGTAGATTCGAAGAACCTCTCACTCTCTCTGCGGAGCCATATGGACCATAACAGTTGGCCGCGCGAAGAGCTCGGAATTTTGAAAAGAACTCGGCCCATCAAATCGTCTACACACCCCAAGACGGTGTATATTCAAATTTATAATGAAAGTCGGCGAGATAGCCCGCAAAATTAACGTATCCCGGGCGTCCGCAAAGTGTATAGTGCTAATAAAGTACCTTTTTCCCTTCCAACCGCGCACGCGCGACAGCAAGAAAGGCAGGCGGCACTTGTATGTAATGTTAAGGTTTCACAAACTGACGGTTATATATACGCGAGTGCCATAATAATCGTCTCTTTACATAAGAGGCATAATTAGCCCGATATGCCGCGCGTGGAGATTCCAGAATGGGAGGAGAAATGGGAATATTTTTTTGTTCTCTGTCTCTTCGCAGCGTAAACAGCCTTGGGTATAAGTATAACTCGATGGTTAATTAGATGCGCGCGCGGTGCAATAACAACCTCGTTGAGAACTCAGCCGCGGCATGTGAAAATGACGCTATATTAGACAATGCGCGTGGTGTGTACACACAATGCGATGATGATGGTTCAGTTTCAAGAAAGGTTCGGTATGAGTTATCACGAGCGAATGATATTCGTTTCATAGCTTATAAAGTTAATAAACTTTCACTAAAAAGTAAATAATAATAACAATTATCATATTTTTGTGATTAGTTATTCGATCCAACAAAACTGTCGTAAGTTCGATATCGGTAGCAATCGAACCCAAACCGCAGAACAATACAGAACCTTCGAAATTCGAATCTCACGCGTCTATGAAATATTCAACGATTATAGGGCCGCACTTTGAACCTTGGACACGATGAACGTGAAAAAATTCGTTACACAACAACGTCGGCCTCGCGTATATAAACACAATTGAATTTTTACATACGAAGGAAAAAAAAAACGAGAGATACCTGCTTACCCTGAGCCTCTAGGCCATTGCGCCCTATAATACGCACAAGTATATAGATACTCATCCCTACCCACCATACCTCCAGAAAAAGACGCCGCGCGTACAAGTCCCAAAGAAAAGCATGCTCCTCGCCTATATACATGGCCCACACATCAGCGTATATCTTATACATACCCCCGAAGAAAAAGAAAAGCTCCGCGTGTGTACCGTGCACCGCGCGCACGCGTCGCATAAGGCGAATCCATCCCCCACCCTCCTCACCTCAGTGTAGCAGCGCACATCTGCCGCGGGCTCATGGCAGGTGGCGATTTATCCGCCCCTCTCTCTTGGGCCCAGCAGCAGCGGTCCCTTTTCTCCTCCTGCTGCTGCTGCTGCTTCTACCCCCACCATAGGGCCCCGCGCCACGCGACCCGCCGCGGATGGCGCGTGGCGCGGTCCACGAGGTATATAGTGGGGGGAGAATGGAGCAAAACGCGGTACAGGTATTTTATATGTGTATGTGTGTGTATAGTAATGTCGTGAGTGTGTGGTAGTCACTGGCTCCTTTGTACTTATATATATAACGTGAGAGGGAGAGGGGGACAGAAGCCCCGTGTATATGGACGCGAAATTTTAATTAATCGCTCGGCTGCTCGATGGGGTCTGATATATGTAGGTATACAGCGCACCTTACGCTGAACGAGATAATGGTGATGATGAAAGTGAGTGCAAGTACGTTCACTTGCTTTGTCACTTGCAGTGCTATAATATATCGAATGAGAAACGTGTTGTATTTTGGTTGGAATGAGAGATTATGAGAAATATATAAGGTTACTTATTGCGAGATTAAGCATGATATAAAATTATCATTAGTGGGGTGATTATTGTACGTAGAAATATTTTTCCAATGATGAACAGTATTCAAATTTTTTCGTGTGTACTAAAAAACTGTTGAACCCAATCATTCCCCAACATTAAGGAATCCTAGTTACACCATCACCCTCAACAAAATATAAAAAGCTCATAACATCGCGCAGCACGCACACCGACATTTCCCGCGCCACCAGCACACAGCACTATTAGAAAAAGGCATCATCGGTTTTACGACTCGCTCGTTACGCACGCGCGTAGTACCTCTACAGCGCCGTTTTCGCGCTCACCTCTCTGCGCGTGCGCGAGCAGCTGCACTCTCTCAAGACCGCAGATGAGAGAACAATGCTGCGAGCTGCCGCCGCCGCCACGCAGACGTCCTCGTCCGCATTACTTATTTGCCCATAAGGAGCTGTATAGAGGAACTGCATGCGTGTGTTGTGTATGGCTGTGGTAATCGAATGGGGGCAGTTGCCGCGAAATCGGCGGCGCGCGGTTGCTAGACTCGAGGCCAATTTTTATGGGGTACGTACAAGAGGTAGAGGAAATGGATGGGTATCTAGAGTGAAAAGCTTCTTTTTTTTTTTAATGGTTTATTTTTAGACTTGTTGAAAGGGCTACTTGAAAACTTCTTTTTTTTCTCAGACGTCGGTAATAATCGTTATAATTCTGTTTATGTATACACCGATAAGATTCTATAAACAAATCGTAAAACACTATATACTCTGTATATAGGCTGTTTATATATCGCGGCTAGCAATCGCGGCCGATTTAATTGCAAAATTTTATAATTCGAGATAACGACTGTACATTCGCGCGCGCGCTATAGAATTAGATCCAATATAAACATTTTCTCAAGTTCAAGACAAAAGTAATATAGATCCCTGGCACTTAATCGCTCGCACAAAGCGTCGTGCGCGGATTGATCATCGCGTTTTGTATGTACAGACAGCCGTAGTAGCAGCAGCAGTAGCTTATGTACGCGCTGCTGAAAAAAGGGGAACGACGACGACGGAGGCTGCTGCATCACCCACGCGCGCACCTTCTCTTTCAATTCTCCCGTCAGCTGCTCAACCCTTTTTATTATCGCCCCCCTTTCTTCGGCTCTCTAGCGTATATGTACAGCTTCCCTACAACGTGCGTGCGTGTACATGTGAGTAGAAACGATTTTACGAAGGAGCTCGAAAGGCGGACTGTACAGTTGGTCGGTAGGTTTGTACGAGAGTAATGAATAAGAATTTTGTATTTTAGATAAAAAGATTATTTTTAATAAGATTTTTCGAACCAATGAATACAGATATGAATAAAAGGTGAATTATAACCAAAATGTGGTTACTTTTATCATAGTGTTTTTTATCGTTCAAAATGGATATAAGAAAATATCGTGAAAATTCAATCACGGCGTTCACCGACAATTAAAAAGTCATAAAAACTCAATAAAAAACAAAATAACCCCGACAATTTTAAAACAATCAAGCCACGCGACGTGCGCCATATTATACCCATCGCACCCTTCTCTAACTTCCCGAAACTTTTCACCCTTTCACCGACACCTCAAAGCCAACAAAACCCTTTCGCTCTCTTTTCAGCCTCTCTCCCTCGAAAAGCGATCGATCGACCGTGTGCACACCGCCTATCCCTACGAAAAGAACGAGAGATTCATCGGCCGCCCCCGCGTGCGTCGAGATGAATATAACTCGCTTCGTTATTATTATTATCGTCGCGGGAGACGCGCGGACCGGGACAATAGATATATACGCAGCTGTGTAGAGAGGACACAACCCTTTCGATATTTCCCGGATTTTTCCTGCAAGGAAGCGGAAGTGCGAAGGGAAAGGGTTGATTTTCGCGCAGGTTTGAACGTGAAAATTAGGGGATTTCGACTGGATCGGACACGTTTTACAGGAAATGTCGAGAGGGGGGATTGTCGCATTGGTATGATTTTGCAGTTTCTTTAGGGGGGAAAGGGTTGAGAAGAACGGTTGAGATACGTACAGATTGACGTGGTAGGATTGTCATAAGTTTTTTCAAAATTACTTTTCACGTTTTTTTTTTATTTTTATGTACAAATTTGTTCCTGTGTTTTTGAAAATTAAAAATTTTTGTATACACGAAAAAATAAAGCTTATCTAACTTGTTATTCCTTATAGTAACAGTGAAATCACCTGGTTTACGAAAAAGTAAAAATAGTATAATAAAAAGAGTAAAATTAATTGTATTATTCATACACTGAGAATAAAAAGTTTTGAAAAAATTACTAAAATAATACGATCTTATAAAGCTACAACAGACTGTAAAACTCCCAAAATTTGCCATACTTTATATGTTGCTATAAATGTAAGAAAATTTCCTATAAAGTATGGTAATTTTGTGGGTTTTTACAGTCTGTGGTAGCTTTACAACACAATATGGAATTTTTTAAAAGATAATTTGTAATTTTTACTAATCATTTTTTCTCAGTATATAGTAAGAACAACTTTGTATTTAAAAGTAGAATGCCTATTCCACTTTAATAAAAGAAAGATTCTAGATTTTCTTTCAATGTTATTTCTACCGATATCACTGTGAGTAAAATTACCTTGTCATTTCCAAATTAAATTATCTCTGTGAAACGTAGAATTAACTACATTTATTTTCGTTCATGTATCCTCATAAAATCATCCGTGAAAATACATATAAGCATCGTCACCCCCTTCAACATACCAAAATAAAAAAAAAAGACACACCAACTTCAAACCCCATCACTACCTTCTCCAAACTCTCTCTAAAAAACCACCCCAACTTTCCACCATCATAACGCAGCAAAACCAATTCCAAGCACGTCTTTCCCTCGCGTTCCCTCCAGCACACGTGTGGCATACAACTACACCCGCACTCTTCCTCGCACTAAACAAAAAAAAAACACAGACGAAGGAAAAGGTGAACCACAGGTAGCCCGGTATATATCCCGAAAATTGCGAGAGAGAGCCACCACAGGCCTCGCACGTGTTGCTGCTGCTCTCTCTGCGCGAGAGGTGATGCGTATATACATATAACGCCTTCAGCAACATGTGCGGGCAGCATGCGAGCCTCTGCGCCCTGTGTAAATCACCTGTTTTGCGCGCGCGCGCACGTGTTTCGCAGAGTCTCTTCTTTTTTTCTTCTTAATGATTTACGGTTACGACGATGTGCGCGCAAAAAATCGTTTACCATTATGTATAGTATACGTATATATGTTGTTGTTGTTGTTAGCGCCTTGTGCCGATATAGCTGCTCGAGTGCATTAATTAAGCTTCGAAGTGAGAGAGAGGGTGGACAAAGGGGCGCATTGTCGTCGCGAGCGCCGAAATCGCCTCTACACTTCGGCCCGCCGGGAGTTATGGTTATATAGAGGCGGGCTGAGAGTTTATAGATAATGCTGGTGAATAACGTGCGGCTCTATAAGGAGAGATGGAGAGAGGAGGAGGTCGTTTTGAGGGTGAGTTAATTAATCTTAGAAAATTCTTTTAATTTTTTATTTAAATAAATACGGTCCTTGGTAAAATCGACGTTAAATATAATGATTTCTTACAATGATTATTTTACTTCGCCAGCTACTACTTATATTATAAGTATCGGCATAATTTGAAAGAATGGTATACTTTAAGTACGATAACAATTTTTTTTGTGACAAAGTTTAACAATTATTGTCAGAGTAGATAACACCACCTAAAAGAAAATTTTAATAAAACACTGGAATATTTTCTAATTTCTATTCCATTTGTTTTAATTTGGAAGATGATCTCGTTCAATTTCAAGAGGAAGTACCAACACGAAAAATGAAAAATGAACGATAACAAAAATGAGACCTTTTATATGTTGAGAAAGTTTGTTGTAATAGTATTGTAAACTAGAGGAGACGACGAGCGTCATGAAGAATTCATTATACGCGAATGCATGTAGGATAATAGAACCCCCAAAGTAATAATAACTTTGAATGAATGTCAAACCTATCCCATTATTAAAATTTACATCATTAAAATACATTATTACACAGCACCATATCCCCCCGTGAACAATCCACACGCAGCTATACACATTTTTTTCAACTGTTTCTTACATTACACAGTAACGAGAAGGCTTAAAAACATTGTACATCTCGCATTATCAACCGTTTTTTTCTCATCCTTTATATATACCCACACGTCAAAACCATAAGCGTACAAAAAACCACTTGACATCTGCGCCAAACAATCCACACCCCACAATACCCCCATTTGACATATACAAACGTTCTATATATATATAAAAAAAAGTAATTTACACCTTGCTTTATAACAAGTCACGATCCGCGCGCATCACCCCCCGCGTATGCAAAAAAAGTCGAAAAAACCATCGCTGCTTTTCTTATAACAAGTAAGGGGAGTATATACTACTACAACGCGCACGTGCATGTGTGGTCGTCCCCCCAGTATCCACAGCTAAATGTTTGCATATCCAATCCCCGCAAAAATATCCATCTACACACATACGCAGTCGTCGACGATACCCAGAGGGATCCGGAAGTTGGCATCGGCAGCGTATATATACTACTACTACTCTCGCTTATAAATTTACCAAAGCGGGGATCTCTAGTGCAAATAGCCTGCGCGCCGGCCAAGCTACAACTCTCCTCGCTCGCGACAAGTTTAACGCAGTAGTAGCGTGCAGCATGCGCGCGTGTATATATAGTATCGTGCCCTTTCCGATTGACGTCATCGTGTGCACTCTTTTCCCGTCGTCGTCGTCGCGTCCGGAATAGACCCACGGCGCGACTATATTACACTCGCGTACGAAATCTCCCTCTGGCCCGTATATAATGTACACATTTTTTCTTATTTGTGAGACCGCAGCGAAACCTCGTCGCCATGGAAATCGAGAGCTGCTGTGCCTCCCCCACGATTAATTATACATCCTGCCCGCGCCGGCGCCTTTGTAATTATAAAAACGCGAGCTTTTGGTTTATTATATTTATCGATCCGCGCGTAGGGAACGAATGTCAGGGTCGCGATTACATAC
Organism: Torymus auratus; assembly: GCA_900474315.1. Classification (NCBI taxonomy): domain Eukaryota; kingdom Metazoa; phylum Arthropoda; class Insecta; order Hymenoptera; family Torymidae; genus Torymus; species Torymus auratus. Next base: position 92,461 of record UXGD01000122.1, read on the forward strand.
ATATTCCGAAATGTGGCCTTGGCAGAGGACAATGTCCGCGCGCGGTTAGATTTTATTTCGGTGATCTTATCTATTCAAACGCGTATATATACATACCGCACGCGGTCGTCGGTTCCTTTCACCGGTATCGTTTGAGGACAAAAAAAAACAGAAATGAGCGTCGGTGGCGGTAAGTACCGAGAAAAAGCGGCGAGTGTGTCAAAGACCTCTCAATGAAACAACCACCCACGAGCCGCTCGATTCAAAGGTCTATAATACCAGCATGTAACGAGGCGTATCGAGAGGAATCGACGACGGCGGCGGTGTTGGAAGAGAGAGGGCGCGACGATTTCGCACGCGTATAATCGCGGATGAATGTCGTCGACACGCTTTTCCGCCTGTTTGTCGGGGGAAAAAAAAGGTTCTTTTGGTGACACACGCGCGTGCCGCGCGTATACCTACAAGGTGGGTGGGTTTTGTGATGGTCTTTGGTGAACGGACAATTGTCGTGTTGTTGTGAGTGATACAGTTTAATAGGGTGCTGTCGGTGCGGGTGGCTACGAAATAGTTGACATTGTTCCGTTTATATTTATTTAATTGCGTTAAAAAAAATGACATATAAATTTATTATTATGGTTGAAAAATTTGTTATAATTGCATGATGTCGGGATTGGATATGCTTGTATCTAATAATAAAATTCTTTAGATTAATATTAATTAAATAAAAGATA